>VXBW01004281.1:560898-579934 GCA_013400375.1 Thinocorus orbignyianus
AAAAAAAAAAAAAAAAAATCACAAGAAATTATGAACTGATTATTTTTTGTTTTTCTAAACCAAGTTTGCCTGGTACTAGGCTTACCTGTTTAGTAAAAATGATCTTGAGAAATTGATTCAAATTCTATTTCAGATGAGAAACAGCATAAGTTTTAGAATCACAAGACAGCCATTTTAAGGACATATCTTGGATAGAAGGATATATGAGTAACAAAATAGTTAAATAAAAATTTAATCTATGTTGGTTTATGTCCATGACACAACAGATGAAGCAGTATGAAACTGTATTGGTGGGGTAGAAATCTCATTTAAATACATTTGAATAACTTATTTCCTGAAGTCTGGATAAAAATAGGAGAGAGAGTGTGTGAGCTATATTAGTGAGATACGTTCCCATTCAAAACAGACATATTTCATCAGTTTTTCCTTTCAATAATCCAATTGTCAGTTTTATAGCCCATAAGAAAATGTGCAGAAGTGATAGGAAATGACTTTCATATATATCCAGGCTGCTGAGTTGCTCTGTTTCATTACATGGCCCTGCAGATGACTGACAGGTCTGTAATCATCTTCAGGCTAGATTTAGTGGTTCCACGTCCTTTTCTCTCATTAATTATTGAAGGCATTTTTCTCTGCTGAGAATGGCTGCTGTGCACTGAGTCGTCGTATTCATGATGCTTATATTTGCATCTCTCGAGCAGCAGCAGAGCTGTACGTTGAACTGGGAGTCAGTCTTCATGAGCACACTAGAGAAGATGAAGAAAATTAACATGAAAGGACAGTACGTCTGATTGCAAGAGACCTGGAGCAGATCTGCTGTTACCTGTGTGGTCTCAGCACACTGTGTTCAGAAATCCAACCAATTGCTTACAAGAGAGGTTCTTGTTTTGTAAATGCTTTTGATTTTTTTCCAAAACGAGAGTGGTTTTTCTTTTTCCTTTTTTTTTTTTTTTTTTTTTTTTTAACAGTTCTAATTGTCCTTTTTGTTGCTTTCTGCTTCATTGGAGAGTTCAAGAGAAATGGAAATATTCCTAAGAGATCCCTGCATGTACAAACAGCATAAGAGCAAAATGAATGCTCTCTAAGTGTCATATACACTTAAATTTATTTTTTTTTTCTAAAATACTCAGTGAATACTAAAGAATATCATGGTCAAATTTCTTTCCTGGAAGACCTGGTAACTCATCAATTAAATATGCCTATAGAAATAGATCAGGTACATGTAATCTCTCTCACCCCTTCTTTAGGGCAGGTCTGTGTTGGTGTTACTTCTTAGCTAATATATGGCCTTCTTTGTCTTCGTTCACATATCTATAGCATTACACTTGTACGGCTATTTGGACTAGATAATGTCCAGAAGAGCTGGAACATAAACTAACAATTTCACATCTACCTAAAATTATTTTTTGTAAACGTATGCTAAATAACCTGCTTACCAGTCTCCCAATTCCTATTCCCAAGAACTCTATCTTTATGCTGTGTAAGTATTCACCTCTCTACATTGACACCTTCTTTGTGTGCCGATATCCTGCCTATGAAGTGGAAAAAATACCAATTACTGACCTCGTTAATATGTAGCATGAACAACTGTCCATGCTTAAAAGAGAATAGAAATTTCATTTTGGAAACAATTCTGGGATTTCAAAATTGTTATTCTCCTAATAGTTACTAAAGTTTAAAAAAAACCTGATGAAACAAAAATCCAGAGAAAATGCCTGTCTAAAGGATTTTAAAGTGATATACATTGAAAAGTAATTTTTTTTTCAAAATAAACAATTACTTTAGAAAATTAAATGGAAGAAAAAATCAAATATGAGCATTTCATGTTGAAATATTAACACTGCCAAACAATCTGATTTTTACTGTAAAAAAAAAAAAAAAGAGGAACAGTATCAGCATAATCCTGTAAAGCATACTATTTTGATATATATTTTTATTTAATTTTTTCTAACCAATTTCAATAAATTAATAAAGATATAGTCCAAAATTAATCAGGCCTTAGTTACCTCTTTTCCATATTGTTCCTCTTACCTATTGTCATGGAAATTTAAGTATGAGGGGAGGAACCTCTGATGTTACTGAATCCAGTTTCTTCACATCTTAGCCACAACACTGTGTAACTTAGTAAATGAGTAAAATAAATTACCAGCCTGGAAATTTTTCAGCTATTAAGAAAGGGAGAAGGACATCTCTTCAAGGTCAGGACTGATGTTTAAACAAATTCAGAAATGAATTTGTAATACATTGTAATGAGTAATACTTGGAAAAAGAAATTATCTGTCTCTGGAAAATGAAGGAAAAAAACCATTTTAAATAACTGGAAACGTTTTATTTTTTTTATTTATTATGTGTGTGAGTGGCTGAATTTGTGTATAAGCAAATGCTGAAGTGTTTTGAAGATTCTGCTGGATTTGATCTATGATTAAGTTGAATCATATGAAAAACACTTTCAGCAGCTTCTGGTACTTGCATATAATAAAATAATGCTATTAGAAAACTATTATGTTGTAGGGACTAAACTTATGAACCTAAAGTTCCTTCATTAATTTAGTCAAAGTAAGGAAGGAATATTACATTTTCACCAACACTAGAAAGAACAGGCTTTCTTAAAGTATAGAAACTGTGGGAAACTAGCTATTATATATGAAATCATTTAAATGTCTCTTCTTGCATACAGTCAGTAGTGTTTCTAAAAGAAGGGATTGTTTTACATGTAAATAAGCTTTTTACCTTAAACACTTCAAGTAGTGGAGTGGAAAACACAGGTCTATATAATTCTTACACAAAATTATGTCTTCAGCCATTAAAATTATTTCTCTTGGAAGATATATGCAACATTTTCTCATCCTAGAAGCACAAACGTTGAAGGTAATATCAAGAACAAGATTTTCAATTTCTTCAATAAGGTGTCAGTAATTGTTCAAAAATGAGGTTAAGAGGGAATAAAATATCAATTTTCTTTCCCTCTCAAAAGGAAACATTCTTACTAGAATGAAATGCTAATACTTCCATTTTGAGTTTCTTCATCATATAATTACCTCAACAATTAACTCATGTGTAACTACATGACAGCAGAGAATGTACATAATAAACGAGAAATCTCTTCACTAATCTTTGTCTTCTTGCTACTCCAATGGTCACATTACAGAAAGAAAAAAAAAAGGAAAAAAGCACCTAAAATGTACTCAGTTACATTTTTTTAACCTTAAGCTAATTAGAACATGTGATATCTCCATGAACCTTTACTAATTACTTTCTTAATGGATTTCATGTGCATAGGAAAAATAGCCCGTAGACAAAGGCAGGCAGATTCTAATTGAACAACCCCGTGAGGGGAGTCATAAGGATATGGCTGATGTTTGGAGATATGGTTGTAAGATTCGGATTTTAAAAAGAGAGGAAAGAAAAAGATGTTGCTTTGTTGCAGGTCAGTGTCTAGTAGAAGCCATCATTTTGTATAGATTCTCTGGTCACTTCACTGGAGATTTCTGTGAAAGCAGGGGGAACCCAAAGATGCTCTCTGATATTGCCTGTACTACGTTGTCTCCAATGTGAAAACTCCTTTCAACCTGAGAGAAAAAAAAAAAAAAAAAAAAATTATTGATATATTCACTTTACTTGCATCACTGACAATCTTTGTACTAATATTGAGAAACTCATCAAAATTTGTAATAACATTTCTTCTCCTTTCTTATTTAAATATAATTAAAGTCAGATTATACATAATAGCTCCTGTGCTAATATAATATTTTTAGTTTAAATGATCCTCTTGTTTCACCAGAATTGTGTGCTACATTCTCGTTGAATGCTCTCTAAGAAGGCTGGAATTACCTCATCTGAGATGTCTCAGGATCACACCTGTTTAAGGATGTACCACACTGGCAGCCTGTAGTCAACCTATTTCCAGCTGATCCACTGATTACTTTCGCCCTCAGTGTTACTTCCAGCTTATAAACACACAGTTGAAATCAGCTTTTTGTGGAAGCTTAAATACGTAACCTTGCACTTTGCTTTATTGCAACTCATCCCATTCCTGGTGTTCAGCTTTCAATATCATTGCATTCTCCTTGCATGATATTCTAACAGCTGGCTGGTGCCAAGAATGAGGATCAAAATAACAGTAATAATGTTGCTATAGAGATTTCTTTTTATGATTGAGTGTTGCAAATCACACCATCAAATCCTGAGGACTGCTTTTCACCTCCTTGACTACACAGAGTAGTAGAAGGTCTGTGAGCAAGAGCTTCACACAGCTTCTGCCAGAAAAGCAGGATTCAGACCTCTTTTTCTCTTTGAAATGGGAAGTTTGTGGAGACCAGACTGAACTTATGACAATGTTGCTCTCCACATAGATTTCCAAAATACATTTTGTATGAAGCTTACATTCAGAGACTCTTGTCTTACTCTTTTTGGTAAGCTCGAAATACCCTGCATATACATATTTCAGGATGCCAGGGATTTTAACATGCGAGTCTTTTGTCCCCATCTCTCATTTCTGCATTTCTACATATAAAACAGATTCACTTATAGTGTCTGAAGGTCAATATGCTTGGACCAGAAATAAATGCTTCTTTTGTCTCTCCCATTCTTATCCAAACCTCATTTCCATAAAGCTGGAAATCCTACAGTTACAGAGACAGAAGGAGAATCTTCATCCTTTTACCCAGCAATGTTTATGAGCAGGGGTTTATTCCTGCATAGTGACATAGGTAGAAGCACTGGTCTCAATAATGTTCTACTTTTCTACCTGTATGTATAGAGCCTTTAAGGAAATTGCCTACAGTGAGAATTTATGAATCTGTTTTATCAACTGACAACGGCAATTTTTAAGATTGAGCCTAGCTTAAGCTCTGAATCTTCTTCCAGTAATGGTAACAAAGAAAAGCAACTTTGACTTCATGTGACAAGATATAGTTGAATAATCTAGTTCTCCAGGTAAGTGGGATATAAGATGGAGAATATACCAACAGCAGTACTTATATACTGGCATCTATTTAAGTCAATTTTATAGCTATAAAGATGAAAGGAGATCAGAAACGGCAATTAAACAGTCGCTGTCTGGAAACTGAAATAGTTGCAAGAAAATTGTAGATGAAACAACATGTGGAACAGAACAAGTTTGTGTGACAGGAACAAATATTTCATCTGCCTGTCCAGTCAGCAGCATTTTCTTAATCTCCTAGTGTGCAAAGAACTCCTGTAAGAATTCCCATCCTTCTATTGGCTTCTCAAGGAGGATGGTGGGTGAAATGGTGTGTACCAACTTCAGGTGGTGGATAGAATTAAGCGAAGTGTCCATGCTTTTTCTTACAGCCTCTGGAGGAAACCAGACATTTGCTCAGCCCAGTTAATCTCATCCTAAACCAGGTTTCTAAATTGATCAGATGAATCATGCATTATTTCACGTATTTCCTTTTATGTACTACAAAAGTTAGACAGGGTGATAAACTCAGATATAAACATTGAAGTTGCCACAGGCTAAAATTAGTGAGCTGAAATATATCCCAAAAAACTAACCTGCTCTGAAAGTCCTATAAATGCCCTATTTAAAACTAAAACAAAAACAAAAACAAAAAAAAAAAAAAAAAAAGCAAAACCAAAATAAAATCAGTGTTTATTTCCACTCTACATTTATATTTATGGTATAAAACAAGGATACCCGTATCCTTTCAGTATCCTTGAAGCATTTTAAAAACACCTACTGTGAGTATAATTTAATATACCCACCGTCAGTGGACTACTGAGTTCAATTTTCTTTTTCAAGTTTCAACAATTTTCTCACCCTTACCACCCCTGTGACTTTTCTAGTTATTTTCAAATACCATTACTTCTATCTTCAAATATCAAATACCCATGGAAACATAAATCTTGATGAGATCTCAAGAGACATGTTTTAATCTGTTCCCTAGATATGACACAAGATGGATATAACTTAACTGTTTCTGTTAGGTGCTTTTCTGAAAACATTTTCCTAAAAATTTCAAACAGGGTGGATTTTAAAACTTGCTTGGATAACCTGTTCTGGTGCTTTACTCCCTTGTACTCTGAATGTGTTTCTCATTATGTTTTTACAAGTTAAACTAATTCCTTTTTCCCTTATGCCCTGTGGATGTAGAAAGCAATTAATCATCACCCTTTTTATAACACCATTTTACATATTGAAGATAGCCATCCTGTCTCAGTCTCTGTCTACCCTTCTGTAGACAAAAGGAATCCAGTTTTTTCAACCTTTCCCCATAAGTCGCATCTTATAAACTTTTTTTGTCTTACTGTTTTTCTTCAAACTTTTGGGGCTACATATGATTTCTACTATAGTACTTAAAATTATATGGTAGCTCACTGGAATGGTAGCAGGTGAACTTTAATCATTATATCCCATATCTTAACTCTCACGTCGTCTTAATTAATCACAGAATGAGATTCACCAGTTTTGAATTATCACGTCTCTGTTGACTTTCATTCTTCCTAAAATGTACTATCATTCCCAGGTCTCTCTTGGCATATCACTGCCTTGTGAACTATTCCTCTTTTTGTAGTTGCACATATGATTTCTTCTTCTGGGGAGCAATGCCTTTTACTTCTCATTATTGAATTTAATCTTGTTGGATTTCATCTTATTTCCCCAGTTTTTTAAGATCATTTTGAATTTTGATACTGCCTTGTAGGTTGCTGTGACCTCCCTCCTGGCCCTGCTTGAATTTATCAGTGCTTCACAGATTAGAAAAGAAACTGATAATATTACTGAGCTAATCAGTGTGTGAAATTGAAAGCTTAAAGCAATGGCAGAGAGTGAAAAACATAGCTAAAATTAGTTGGGAAGAAGTACTTTGTGGGTAGTTGTCAACTGGGAGATCAACACTTGCAGGGTCCTTCTCTAGCTGTGTTCTTTCACAAAATATGCAGTATTTATTTAAGAAACTGATGTTGCAAACAAAGCATAATTTTAAATTGTATCTATTTCCTTAATCTTATGCATGTGTGCTGAGAGCCTGTGTCAGCCTTCTATGTGCCATTGTGATGAGTCTACCTTGGCTGGGTGATTATCCTGGGATGGGAAGCCACTTGGGACATCAAGTGAAATGTAGGTCTCACAGCAAAGGAAAAGACTAGTAGTATGCTGTCTAAGGTAAAGACATGCAGGCCAGAAAATTATGGAAGTTACCTATTATATTAGGGTAACCATTATATTTGAGAAAATCATAACATTGGTGATAAGCACATAGACAACATACCAATGTCTGTAACCCATCAAGAATTAGAGAAGATCTAATCTCCATACTGTGTTAAGGATTATACACAGACTGCAAATTTTCCCAGCATCAGCATTTTCAGACATGGGACTTTGACTACAGTGCAGCCAGAAACAAAGTTTCCATGTAAGTTTAGGTTAATCAACTAAAAAATGCATATTGCCTGACTGAAGGAGATTGCCAGAAAGAAAAAGCATGTAAAAAGAGATTAAAATGTACTAAATATATGTAAATCTGTAGATTACATCTTTGCACGTCAAAATTGTATTCCGGATTGGCAAGAGTGGGTTAGGATTTCTGAAGCTCCTGAGAGCCAGTAGTCAGAAGGCTGGTGTGGCAGAGTGCTCATTGACAGATAGGAAAGGCAGACTCTAGAAGGAGCATCTAACAGATAATAACTAAGTAAATATATTCTCTATTTCTTCACCCAAGTCATTAAAGAAAGTACAGAACTGATCAGGAGGCACCATACAGGCATACAGGTCACTACTCAAAATATCTTCATAGCCTAACAATGAATCATTAACTGTTGTGTAAGGATACTTTATATTCAGCTTAATGATGATGTTTTTAATTACTCTTCCCTTGCTTTGTCAGCTGAACATCCGATGTTCCTCACAGACCTTTCACAACTGACACTGTCAAGGAAGCTCTGTGCCAGAAACTACCTGCTATGCAATGAATTCCATAAGAAAATCATCCATAAGTAACTCTAAAATATTATTATACCCTGTATATGCCTAGTACTATTGAACTTATTTGGGAGGATAGACAAAAGAACCTCTTGTTATTCTGATATCTTCACCTTTGTTCTCAAAATTTCATAGTTATTTCTAATTGGCTTAGGGTCATTGATATCAATGTGGATAAGCAGCTTAGAGTAGCTCTGGTGTTTTCAAGGTCTATGCAAGACCTTGAAGATCATCCAATTCATATGCTTGGGCATGTCACAGCACATTCTATTTGCAATTAAAATGTTGCGAATAACAAGAAGATTAATTGTTTTCTGTGGAGCTATTACAGATTCATATCAATGTAATTGAGCTCGTAATCTGGCCCATTGACAGGTGAGTTCATTTAATAGGAGAGATTTGATTATTATTGTTCTTGCCACAGTGCTTTAAAAAAGAACTCCTCGATTTATTATTTTTGCATTTTAAATCCATTAAAAATGTGCATAAAAATAATATAATTCCTGCTAAAATAAATGTTTAATGAATTTTATTTCATCTCAAGTGAAAAAGATTGCTTCTATTTCTTTCATCTTCCTGTCAATATGCAACTAATAGATAGAAATAAGTGTTCTCACAGATGTCAGTACTGATAGTTGCTCTGTATGGATGAGTGTCTCCTAGCAGAGTAAGTAAACTTGGGCAAACTATTGGATTTTTACAGGGAGACTGCTTTTGGTACTGGATCCATTTCAGCTATCAATATCCTGTACCATGAAGACTGTGAAGGAAAAAGTTAAGCTTCATAGTGCCAAGGATTTTCAGCTACTCTGACCTTATCTGTCTTCAGTGTTCAGTCCCACTGAGTGGCAAGCACCATGAGTTCTAGTTGTGATCATAACATGAACCACCATAGTCACACACGAATCCAATGTCTGATGAAAAACCTCCCATTATTTTGTGGTTATTGGTTCAGCTCCAGCTGACAAAATAGTTAAAATCCTATGATAAATTTTGAATCTATCAACAATGCCATCACTCAAAGTCCAGAGAAAACTGGAATCTTACAAAAAGACATTATTTAAAATCAAAATTGCTGGCCCAGAGTGAATTGTTCTCAGATGAGGTGTTCTGACCTGTGCTTGTTCTCAGTCATGAAGTTCCTCACAGTTGTGTTGCTGCTTAATAATTAAAACAGTTAAACATCTGTAGACTGTGAGATCTTCATGGGCTACAGGCAAAAGCTCTAGTATAGATTTGGTAGATAAAGTTATATGACCCTGAATTGAGCTACCACTAGAGAAATTCTCTCAGTTTCTCACCTAGGTTGCAGCAAAACACGTGTATGTGTTGTTGGTCTCACAGGACAATAATGCATTATATCAAACAAAAAGAACGTTACTCTCAGGTGCTGGAGAATCATTTGCCTTAATTACCATCTTTGATGGAAAACACTTAGCAGCACTTCTGATTGCTTTAATTGACATTTGTGGAAATAACATATATTTTTGGCAGGAAGAAATTATTGTTTTGTTTTATATCCCTGTTGTGTCTAGAATAACCACAATTATACAATCTATTGGTAAATGAATGCTTCTTTCAGTGAGTACTAGAGAACTGAGGGTATGCTATTAAAACAAATCCAAACATAAAAGCACTCGTTGTTATGTATAAGGGTTTTCAAGAACTCAGACATATTCCCCTCTCCCTCTGCAGAAGCACACTACTAGAAAATTTACTTTATAAGCAAAGTACATCAGAGGTAAGCTATTACTTATAAAAACAAAATTCCAACAAACTATAAAAGACATTAGATGACAGTGATATCAATACTCAACTATTTGCATAAACTTGAATCTTGGCCAGGAGATAATAAAGTCTAATTCAAGGTCACAAACCTTTCCAATATATTCAAGGCGAAATATGGAGTTTCAAATCTTTCATAAACGAAACAGTAAATCTCTTTCGCACAATGATTCTGGGGAGGAATTGTATTCTTTTGGCCTTCTGTGCTCAGGAAGTTCATATTTTGATCTCCAGTTTTCCTGGTTTAGCAACACACTCCTCTATTCTTTGTATTTGGACACTTTCTATATAAAGCTAAATAAATGTTGCACCTTTTATTTTATCCCTGTAGCAAAATTACTTTATTCTGAATGTTCTAGTTTTGTGTTCAAGCCTTAGAAAAAAAATCAAGAATGCTTTTATGAAGATTCAGTTTTAAGGCAGCGTGAGAAGACAGAATACTTAGTCGTATAAATGACCGCAGGAAACTGAAAGTATGCGCAATCAATTTCAGTGATTCAGTAGAGTGATAAACTTTACATGACAAAATCTCTCACTTGTATTTGTCATTGTTCTGCATGATCTTAATGGTATTGGGGCATAAAGCATTGTTGCTTTATTGCAACTACTATATTTGGGGCATGTTCTTTGGAAAATATTTGAGAAATATACTTTATCCACTTAAAAATCTTCTTTTGTAGATCTGCATAGTCAGTCAATTTCTTAAAATGTTAACTCCAAACTGAGTGCTTGCATAACAATTTAGGAGTCCAGAGAAAGATTAAGAGCACAGGTATGAATTGCATCTGATGATATGCTGTCTCAAATGGCAAACATAAACATTTTGTTACATTTGAGGTGTCCTGGGATATGCCCTATAGCTTCTGCTCTAGAAAGGTGTGGTCTTCCATAGATCTCTGTAACATTTTCAAAGCCTGTGAAGATGTCTTGGGTGCCATGAGGAGTCTCAATTTGCACAGGACACCTTATGGGGTGGCTAATTTTAAGGCCTTAGTTCAAAAAGTCAAGAAAATTAAAGGAACTACTCGATTTTCTCAAAACTAGATATATTTTTCCACTTACCTTCCTTTACAGGCTCCACTGATCATACTAAGAGATCTTCTTTAACTATAAGAAGACCTTAAGCACTAAAATCACATTAGAACAACTGCAGAGGGACACTGCAGAAATATGGGTGGCTTAATTTGAGTCTTACTCTAAACATCAGATGCTGAGTTCAGTAGGGTTTTAGATACTTTCTCTCACTAGTCTCAAAAGCAAGATAATGATATGATAAGATAATGATATTTGTTGTACTGGATTTCAGTTTGTGACCAAAACGAATTGTGTAGCTCAATATTAATTGTGATGGTCACCTATGATTAAAAATGGAGTTTATGACATGTCCATTTATAAAATGTTTTTAGGAACAGGCTAGGAACAGAACTGCTAGAAATGCCATAGAGGTAGTTGTATTGTAGCTGTGACAATCTTATAACAGTACCAGGTTTTCTAGGAAAAAAGTGGCATCTTTCTTTAGACTGAAGTAGCTTCCATGGTTAGAAGAATGGAAGACCTAGTAGACTTATTTTTATGTGTTTCAAGATGAAAAGCATTGTGGCAACATTATGCAGGGTGGTGTTTTGAGGCTTTTTGTTTTGTGGTGTTTGGTTTTTTTAACAAAGTTTTGACTAGACAGCTACTTGTGGTGGCTCCAAGGGCCATTTTTTCAATGTTTGTATCGTAAACGTAGAGGTCTTGGTGCCTAAGAATGGTCTTTTCTTTGTTTTATCATCAAACTGTGTTTTGCTAGATCACTTGAGGTAATTTAACAACTCATACTTTAAGAACCTAGTTTCTGTTTAGGTTTCACTGAAAGCATGTAAATACTGTTTTGGAACTTGCAATTAGCTCATTATACATTTTAATGTGAATTTGCAATAGAGAAGGTTGTTTGGTTTCATTTTTTTTTTTTTTTTTTTTCTTAGTTAGGTTTATAGAACTTCAGTCCTATCCTAAGATAAATGACAGCACCCATGTGATTTAAACCAATGGTTTGGTTCACCGTATAAATGCTGTACTCAGATAAACTACCTACAGGAATTCTACCCTAAGAGGAAACAGCTCACAGAGATGAAGAAATGGAAAAAATGAGCTGGAGAAGGTTTAATGCATTCCTATTTATACATCCTATTTACATTATTATGGAGTCAGCATTTTCACATTTTATGCAGTGATCCACTGCAGTTTGATTAACCGCAAGGACAGGATCTGACCTCAGGCCGGTATCCCCAAAGCCTTACCCTTCTCTGCAGCATGGCTAAAGAAACTTCACCCACAACCTGAAACTTCCTAGTAGAGCAGCAATTTTTTAATGTCTTTTGTGTCCTTTTTTCTTTAAACAAAACCATGGTTATCTGTATCTGCACCTGTCTGCATAGCAGCTAAATGAGGCGGTAGTTACTGATATGTCACAGCATCTTCAGTTCTCCATAGCAGCAGGCTGCCTTTCTCTTTTCCTTTCCTTGCAGCCATCTTGCTCATAAATCTTCCTATTATTCTCTTGTATCAAGACCATATGCTTTCCTACCTGCCCTTAAATGTAAGCAAGACCATCAAGACCAGCAAGACCATGGTACATCAGCAAAATATGCCCAGTTCTACCAAGGAAAGCCAAGCTTCTGCCACAGGAAAGATGAGGAGAAAGAGAACAGGGGATAGGACAGGTGACAGCCAGGTAGGAGTGACAGCAGCAGTGTCCTGGTTTGGGGTGAGGCAGAGCCAACTTTCTGTCCAGTGAAGGAGACTCTTGCTTATACTTGTTGCTGCAGCAACTAAGGTCAACTGACATAGTTGGTCAACCCATGGTGGGGTTGCAATTATGGGGAGGAGTGGACAGGTCAGGTGATCCAAACTGAACAACAGAATGTTCCATCCCATCTGCCATGCTCAGTATTAACATTGAGGGATCAAGGGGTCAGGTTCGTTCCTCTTCAAGGACTCTTCAATGTCTCTCTTTCTTTGATGACTGATGCCCAAGGAAGGTCCAATCAGTTTGCCTATCTTTGATCTCCACCAGTGAGTTCTGGAATCCAGTTCCCATTCATCACTGAGACCAGCCTGCTACTTACCTAGCACCTCCCACTGACGTCTTCCTGGGAACCTGATATAGTTTTGTACATTTACATACATGGTATCTAATTATTTCCTCAGTATTTTATTGTTAATATTTCATTAAAGTAGTTAAGTTTTTTTCCCTGAATGCATAACTCTCTTTGTCTCTCCCTCNGCTGCAGCAACTAAGGTCAACTGACATAGTTGGTCAACCCATGGTGGGGTTGCAATTATGGGGAGGAGTGGACAGGTCAGGTGATCCAAACTGAACAACAGAATGTTCCATCCCATCTGCCATGCTCAGTATTAACATTGAGGGATCAAGGGGTCAGGTTCGTTCCTCTTCAAGGACTCTTCAATGTCTCTCTTTCTTTGATGACTGATGCCCAAGGAAGGTCCAATCAGTTTGCCTATCTTTGATCTCCACCAGTGAGTTCTGGAATCCAGTTCCCATTCATCACTGAGACCAGCCTGCTACTTACCTAGCACCTCCCACTGACGTCTTCCTGGGAACCTGATATAGTTTTGTACATTTACATACATGGTATCTAATTATTTCCTCAGTATTTTATTGTTAATATTTCATTAAAGTAGTTAAGTTTTTTTCCCTGAATGCATAACTCTCTTTGTCTCTCCCTCTCCTTGGAAAGAGAGGTGGAGGAGAGCATCTGTCATCTTGTCATTGGCCAACCGGGCCCGAACTGTGACAAGTGGTTACTGCTGCTGGCAAGGACCACTGCTCACCAACAGAAGCTATCATCTCGCATTCTCCCGTCAGCTATGGTGGCAGTCTGGCTGTTCCTGGGCAGTTCACAGAATCACAGAATGGTATGGGTTTGGAAGGGACCTCTGGAGATCATCTAGTCCAACCTCCCTACTAAAGCAGGTCCTCCTAGAGCAGGTTGCACAGGATCTTGTCCAGGACGGTTTTGAATGTCTCCAGATAGAGATTCTACCACCTCTCTGGGCAGCTTGTTCCAGTGCTCTGCTGCCCTCAAAGTGAAAAAATTCCTCCTCATGTTAAATGGAACTTCTTATGTACAAGTTTGCGCCTGTTTCCTCTTGTCCTCTCACTGTGCACAACTGAAAAAAGACTGACCCCTTCCTCTTGATCTTCCTCTTCCCTTTAAGTATTTATAGGTGTTGATCAGATCCCCACCCTTAAGAAGGCATTATCTGTTAACAGAGATCCCAGATTCTCTTAGACAGGTGTAATTTAAGTCTCTGAGTGTCAAAGAGTGGGAAACATTCATTGAAGGAATGTGGTCTGCTCTTGGTCCTTCATTCTTCTTAGTCCTTCTGACTGCATAGCTATTTATATTTTACAGACATTTTTTACTGATTGGAAATGCTAAATTGCTGGCTAATGTCTGTGGCAAAACTGGTAGAAAGATGCGTGTGTTCTGACCCCCAATGGAGTTGCCACAGTCTCTTCTATTTGTCCAGTTGACACCATGAATTATCATTATCCATAGAAATAAGAGATTGGTATTGATCAAACATGGCTTTTGGGCCTTAAGTTGTAAAATCTGATTTATCACTTTGGCCTTGACAATATCTTACTTAAAACCCCTTGCAAGTTTGACATTTAATATCCTTTAAATGAAAGCATTTAACCTGAAGAAGATGCATTGAACCATGAATCTACAAAAGAGCTCAATCTGGAAATTGCAAGATGCGGGCTTGCTGTCTAAGTTCTTAACTAGTGTCTGGAGAAATCAATCCTAAATGGATCCCACACATAAAAATTTCTGGCTCATTTTTTTCTGATGGAAAAACTGTTACACATGAGCTTGCAGGGCATGTGAAAAATATCATTAACTTCCCATCCATATTACTTTTTTTAAGGACTGATTTTGGGGAAACCCAGCTTCTGGGTGAGAAGTCACGGGTATGTTATCTCCCTTCAATGATGTGTGCCTTTAACTTTCTATTCCTCCTGTTATCCCATCTGTTCTGGGACATCAGACAGAAAAAACCTTTTCTAGAGGGTTTGGTTCAATCATTACTGTTAATACCAAGACTATACAGGATTTTGTGATAGCGTTTAGTCCAGGGTCTTGTCTGGAGCTACTCTATCTGTGAAGCCTTTAAAAATATCAGAAGTACTGATCTGGAAGTAGTGTAATTCCCAGTTGACTGTAGCCAAAATACTTGTTCTTTTTCTCTGTATAAGTGATTTCACCAGGATTATACTCCAAACCAGAATCTACCTACATTTGCAGAAAGAAGACACTCACTTTTAGACAGTGAATTCCACTGAGAGTAATCCGTAATCTGAATTTTACATGCTAGTGTATTTCATAGCTCCTTTAATATCTGTTTCTACTTAGAGTGTATAGAACTTTCTTTTTCTTTAACTTAAGCTTGAGTCAACCAAAATAAACTGCAAAGCAGAGCAATTAATTTAATTGAGATCCTTTTCCCAAGTAATAATGAAATAATTTTTGATTTGCTTAGCACTTTGGGCAAGGCGTTCATTTCTTTGTCTCTGCAGCTGTGTCCAAGCCTAACAGCAGTGACCCCCAAAGGGCAGCAACCGTCATTATTGCTGTCATTATAACCACCCTTTGCTCTTTTAGAGAGTAGAAGTCTAACTGAATCTTCCTGGCATATAATATGCTGGTTTTTTACTGCAGCCATCCATCCTGATAAGAGTACTCCAGATTATAATTGTAGCTGAGAGGGATGTTTACTTTTGAGTAAAATACAAATATAGTTGGTTGTCCCACAGTCCTCACTCTCGGATGTGCAACTAGATTGCTTTGAGCTGAAGTGCCCCCAGTAAGTGCATGGGAAACATATCTCCAGGCCTAAGAGCATAAATTGACATTAGCTGTCCTGTGCTAACTTATTTGGGTCTCGCACCCTCTGCCCATGGCCCAGGAGCATGGTTCAACCTGTGTCCCCAGCCCTTGCCTGAGCCATGTTGCACATACCCCTGAGCTTTGTCCTAGACTTGTTGCCTGGATCAACTTAAGGCCTGACTTGTAACTTTGTTTGATGTTCATTACAAAAATTAAACATGGAAGAGGAGTAGAGAGAATCTTTAGGTAATTATTGTATCAGAATCAGGAAATTAACAGACAGGTAAAGATAACCAAATGAGCACATGGATTTTTGAATATTAAGTCACAGAGGATTTTAAATACTTACCAAAGGCCACAAAGAATATCTTCAGTAGTCTCAGGTATGTAAAATTCGATTTTGCTACTTTAAATGCAAGTTCATCCCATCTCCAGGTTTTGCCCCGTTATTATTCTCTACTACCATTCAAGAAGCAGGAGACTTCAAATTATAGGCAGAGGAAACCAAATTTTTCAAACCATGGTTATACTCTTTTCACAGTGGACAGCAGACCCATGACAATCACTGAATAACAGGGTTCAAACAAGGACTGGGTGTTCATGTAGATGTGAATTAAATTGCATGGGACGACTATAAGCCAACCACTGACAGAAAATAATAGCACGGAGTTTTCATTTAGGGCCTTCTTTTATCTGTTTGAAGCACCTGAAATGTACTACTGGCTGAGAAAAATATTCACCTGGCCCAGTATGACAATTCCTAACTTCCTTATAGTCATAAAGCTAACACTTTATGAGAGTTTTATCGACAATGTGTGGCTTGTTTTTAAAGGCCTTCCCTCGCTTTTATTATCCCTGACAATGCAGCTTTTCTTTTTCCTTTTTTTTTCTTTTTTTTTTTTTTTATAAAAGTGTAGTGAAAGATGAGAAATTCACACATCTGACATGCTCTTCACACTCTCTCAACTTGATAGCTTCGTCTTTTCTGAAGAATGTCAGTAAGAGCATCTTTAGGTGGAAGCTTTCAATGCGCGTTCTGATTTCAGTCACTCAGCAGAGGATACAAAACCTACACATACTGGAGATGAACGTGACTATAATTAATGGAAGGAAAACAGGATATTTAAACTCACCGCTTTATTCCTCAAACATTCTTTCTTTTCTGACAGCTCCAAAGCATTATTCTTTTCCTTTTCTCCCCTTATTTCTCTCAGCGTAATATAGATTTATGCCCATTTGAGTGCTTAGTCCTGATTCTCAAATTTTTAGGTTTACTTCTATCTGTTCTAAACTTTGCTTAAATGACTGTAGCAGTGATTGACAACTCATTCTGCAGACTAAGTTCACGAGGCCCGCCTACAATCCCATCTACCCTGTTATTTCCATGCACTTTTCCTTGTAAAGCCAATTTCTAAGAACTGACTTTATGTTAGTCATCTGTTTGGCCCCTCTGGTTTGAACTCCTTTCATGAGGTTAAATGTGTTCTGCAGGGAATCATTAATTGTGAATCAAACACGTGCAACTTTTTTCCTTATTGGATGTAATTAAATTCCTTGAAAAGTGCAAAAGCCAAAGAAATTAGAAATAGTTCAAAACAGGCAAGTCATCTTTGCTTTTACAGATGTAAAGCATGCTTGGGTGCTTTGAGCAGATAGGAGAAGGAAAGGAGGGTCTGCAGTTCACACAGAGATAACAGATAAAATAAGCAAGAAACAAGAACACAGTCTGAGAGGTTGGCATTTATTTTTTAAGCCAGCAAAAGGTTTTGAATTCTGGAAATGTTTAGGCTATATCATGTATGCATTAGAACACCACAAGGCGAATTCACCTTCTGATGTATCCCTGGCTCCCAGGAGAGACGTGAGTATGTGTTTCTGCTCTGTGATAAGTAGATTGGGAGTCAACATAAGCTGATACCAGTAAGAACTTAAAAGTCAGACTAAGGGAAAAGACTGCCAGCTGTTATAAACCAGCATTGTTTCATAGATAGCAGAATTCTCAGAAAGGTAATTGCTAAAAATTATTGATGAATAACTGCTAGGTTATGTCCATTTCTGATGCAGACACTGTTTGCAGTAGAAGATAGTAATGGATTGAAAAAAAAAGTTCATAGAGAAGTATAAATATGACTTTGATGTGCTGCATCCGCCCAACCCTTATAATGACAAAGATTCAAATAAATTTAAAGATTGATTTTTAGAGAAATGTAAATGAGTAGTAAAGGTCTTTTCCCTTAGCTTTCTAATCTCAGTGATTTATTGCTAAAACCTCTTCCGTTTTACAGAGGGCTCTAATAGTTTTCTTTCTGATCTGGACTTGGAAAGATATTTTTTAAAGTGACTTAAAACTCTCAGGAAACTTCAATTTCTCTTTGAAACACCAAAAAGGAGAGCACAAACTGCAGCACACAAAGAAATGGAAGCAAATAAAGATCAAAAGTGTTGTTATGGCACACAAGCAATGATTTCCTGTAGATGAGGGTATATCGTTTATTGTGCAGACACAAATTTTGATTTGCCTCCTGACAGTCAGTGTTTCTGTCGTGGACTGGATTGTGAATGGAGGAATTCATACCTACATGTGAAATAAGGAAAATATGATTGTCTTAAATACACACATACACAGGTCCTGGAGAAGGTCCTTGAATCCCTGGTCTGAGGGCTCTGTGTGAAGGACGCTGTTTGTGTCTGACTGCTTGTGCTTGCCTTGGTGCAGCCTGGGCTGTCACAGCTAAACCTGTGCATGGGCATGCTGTCATGTGCCTTTGGTATGGATCAGTAGACAACAAGATATCACATCATGCAATGAAGAGGAAAAAGGAACTTCAGGGGTACTGAAGTTATAGGCTTTCCTTAGCTGGTAGAAACTCTTCTTTGCTCTACAGTAGGCCTTTAGTAATAAACCTCATTTGGCACATATTAACACAGACAGAATCGGTGTAATGCAAAATAGTGCTGCTGGGCATTTTCTGGTGTTGGCTTTTTTTTTTTGTTTGTTTTGTTTAATTGTACTGAACATGCATCAGCAGCAATAACATTTTTCCTACACCACTGTATTTTCTTGGCTATCATTTCTTATTAATTGTGATAATTTTGTTAGCAGTGCTTCTTCTGTTCATATTTCTGTATGCAACTCTGTCCTAACTGCTGTAATGTTATTCACTTCATTTCTTTGTCTTGATAGAAAAAAAATAACTGATCTTATAAACAATACAAGCTGTTCCTAAGGACTCAGAGTAATTATACTGTTGTGTCCTTGGAATACAGGCACATTTAACAAACACACAGATTGTGAATGTCGTTAATTGAACAGTGAGCTTTAGGGAGCATAGTGCCAATAGTATTGAAAGTCTTATTTTATAAATATTTTTTAAAACAATTACAAATTCCCTTCAAAAAAAAAAAAAAA
>VXBW01004281.1:579987-605072 GCA_013400375.1 Thinocorus orbignyianus
TTATTAATGTTTATATTCACTCACAAATAATTGAAAAAAACCCCCCATATTTCTTTAAATCCTATATCCTCTGCTGATGAGAGCCCTAAAAGAGTAGATTTTGCTTAATAAGCACATTGGCAAGCATTCTGAAGTGTGGCACCTGCACATTTCATGTTTATACAGCTTAAAACAATAATGTCACACACCACCTGCATTTGGAACACAGAAATGAAACACAAAAGAAACATAGTTTTTGTCCTCTATGGTGAAGGCAACCACCACTTCACTTGCACTTTTCCAGATGTTCATTCTCAAACCTGCCTTTTTTTCCAAATTACTTAATATTTTATTAGTGGTGGTGGCAGAGTTTTGAACACACAGATTCACTTGGTAGTGGTGTAAAAGGCTGGAATTCAACTATGCAACTATGTAAAGTATGTCTGGAAATAGTCTCCACTTCCTGTCCAAACTTGCACACAGAAAGGAAGCACACAGAGGATGAAGTTAAAAAGACAAAACCCAAATGGAATTGAATCTAGTCAGGGCTATCAGAGATAACAAGAAGGAATTCTGTAAGTGTGTAGGTAAAAAAAGGAAGGCTGAAGGAAATGTGATCCTATTGCCAAAGGAGGTAGAGGAACATGTTACAAAAGACATGGAAAAGACTGTGGTATTGAATACCACCTTAGCCTCTGTCTTTAGTAGCAGGACAGTGAATAGCCCTCAGGAACTCCAGAGATCAGAGGGAACTGTTGGAGCAAGAAAGATGCACCCTTGGTGAAAGAAGTTCAAGTCAAGGAACGCTTAAGTAAACTGAACATAGATAAATCCATAAGCCCTGACAGGAGGCACCTACAACTGCTGAGGAAGCCAGCTAATGTGAAGCCACTCTCAATCTTTGAGCAATCATGGAAACTGGAAGAAGTGCCCAAAGACTGGAGAAAAGTGAATGTCACTCCTGTCTGCAAGAAAGGCAAGAATGAACAAGCCAGACAACCTCCCCTTGATCCCTGGGAAGGTGGTGGAGCAGCTGAGCCTGGAAACCATTTCCAAGCACAGTAAGGATGAGAAAATTATCTTAAGTGGTCAGCACAGCTTTACCAAATGGAAGTCATAATTGACCAACTTGATAAATTTCTATGATTGAGTGGGTCACCTGGTAGATGAAGGAAAAGTAATGAAATTCACTAGTGTCTATCTGGACTTCAGTAAGTTCTTTGACAACATGTTCCATAAGATTCCCATAGAGAAGCTGTTGATGTATAGGCTGGATGAGCAGACAGTGAGATGGTTGAAAACTGGTGACTGGCCAAGCCCTAAGTGTGGCAATCAGTGGTACAAAGTCTTGTTGGAGAAGAGTGACTAGCTGTTTAGCCCAGGGGGTCAATACTGGGTCCAGCCCTGTTTAACATCATTGTTAATGACCTGGATGATGAGCTAGAGTGTATCCTCTGCAAGGTTTCTGGTAACACCAAACTGGGAGGAGTGACTGAGAAGACAGAGGGTTGTGTTGCCATCCAGCGGCAACTCAACAGACTGGAGAAATGGGTGAACAGGAAATTTATGAAGTTCAACAAGGGGAAATTCAAAGTTCTACATCTGAGAAGGAGCAATTCCATGCACCAGTGCATGCTGGGGGTCACTGATTTGGAAAGAAACTTTGCAGTAAAGGACCTGGACGTCCTGATGGACACCACATTGAATGTGAGCCAGCAGTTTGTCCTTGCTTCAAAGAAGGAAAATGATATCCTGGGTTGCATTGGGCAAAATATTGCCAGGAGGTCAAAAGAGATCATCCTTCCACTCTACTCAGCTCTGATGAGGCCATGCCTGGAGTACTATGTCCACTTTTGGGGTCCCCTATGAGTGAGACATGGAAGTACTGGAGAGAGCTCAATGAAGGACACAAAGCTGATTAAGGGAGTACAGCCTCTCACATATGAGAAAAGGCTGAGAGTGGGACTATTTAGCTTAGAGGAGAGAAGGCTCAGGGGAGATTTTATCAATGTATATAAATACCTGAAGAAAGGGTGCAAAGAGGGTGGAGGTAAATTCTTTTCAGTGATATCCAGTGGGAGGATCAGTCACTGTGAGGGTGACTGAGCAAAAGAACATGTTGCCCATAGAGGTTGTGGAGTTTTCACTCTTAGATGTATTAAAAATCTGTTTGGATGTGATCATGGGAATCTGGCTCTAGGATGCTCTGGTCAAGCAGGGAGTTGGACCAGACAACCTCCAGAGGTCCCTTCCAACCTCAACCATCCTGCGATTCTGTGATTCTGGCATTTGGGCCATTGTCAATACCAGCCTAAGATAAGTATAAGTTTAGAAGTGATACAGAATAGAAAACTATTACTACTTTTGTTCCCTTTTTGGTTGCTCTGAATGGCCACACTTTTCATCATCTGCTTAAAGTAAAGTTAATTGCCTGAATCTCAGCTTGGGTTGACAGCAGGGATCAGGAGCTGAATTGATGCCCTTTGGACTCGCCTGGTCTAACAAAGGCTGTGCTGGAGCCCCAGCTCTGAGGATCAGACACGTCCTGGTGAGCCTGAAGGAAGTCTTGACTGCACTGAGAAGGACAGGGTCGAAGTTACATTTATGAGTTAAATTTCTGGAGTTCTATAAAGCAAACTCTGCATGCGAAATGGTTACAGTATGGTGTTTTAGGTGCAATCTTTTTTAATTGCATAGCCTTTAATTACTTCTGCCTTACACCTTGGGGAAATACACTGGGGACTGATAAGGAATCTTGTTTCTGAAGAAAAGTCAGAGGAGAATAAGCAAAAAAATGCAGTTGGTATCTGGTGAAGAGCTCTGAAGAATGCAATTAATTGGTAGATAAGAAACCCATGGCCACTTCCTTCTTAAGTTAAATATTATCAGGCTTTTTAAGGGCTTATTTTTGTGTGAATAATAATTTCAATTGTATAAGCTATCTGTATCCTTTATAAATCCCCTGACAACCTCAATACCCACAAATATTTCTCCTTTTCTTCTTGTCTTTGATTATTTGTGTTTGATGTCAGTGATGCTGAAATATTTTTCTCATTATTTCATCAATAAAATGTCTCAGAGGCACTGATGAAGACCTTTTCCTCTTTGGAGAGCCTTACTTCTGTTTCCAGGTGTAGATTTAGCAGAAGCTATTGTTGCTCCCCATCTTTCAAGTTACACTGGTTTGTAACTAATGAATCTTACAAATCGTACCAGGCTCCTAGGTGAAGTTCCTCTCCTCTTTCACATATATTCTGATCTGTTTCTGCTGCAGTTTTTTTTTTGGCTGATTGGTTTTTTTCTTCAGGATTTTGTGTAACTTAACTTCAAACCGTCCTTTCAGACTGATGCCAAGTTTCATCTATATTCTGTTTCATTGCAAGAGATAAATGGAGGACTCTGTTCCTGTTTGGTTGCCTCTGATCCACCTCTTCTGTACCTGGTATGGATGCACGCAGTGCTAGCTTTTTATCTTTCTGTAAGTTTCTGCTTCTGGACACCTGCCAGGATCCAAACCCTTTCAAAATTTAGTGCTGTGAGGAAAATGATTTATTCTTTCATCATGTTTGCTTTGAGAACATGACGGTGTTTGGGGATGGAGGATGTTCTTCTGGTTCTCTATCAAATCATAAGCAATGGGCTGGATTCTCTAGTGTAGGACAAACTTAACTGAAAATAGGTGCTCTTCTGAAATACAACTAATGTTAGATGTGGGAAGGGATCTCTCATACACCTGAAAAAAGCAGGGAAGACTATGGAGACAAACTAGCTAAGGAATATTCCTTAAGTTCAACTCACAAACTGAAGCTGTTTCTTCTACTTTCAAATGGCTGTGGAAATTGGGAAGGAATAGGACATTTACAAAGTCTTTTCAGTACTTGCTTGAGTTTTTTTCCATTTCAGAAGCTTTGCTTTTTGATAGTATCTTGCAAAGTAGGTTTGAAATCTGAGGTGAGCCAGGAATCATACAGCTGTTTTCAATGGACCATGCTGTGACATCCCAAGAGCAACACAAAATCTTCTGGCCCTGTCAGTGCCTCAGTAGCTATTACAGTGGTTGGGAAAAGATCAAGTGGCCTTCATTTGTCTCATGAGTTTTCTAGCTTAAGTATTTTGTCACATTCCATGAGCATTTTATCAATGACATTTCCTTGGAATAGATGATTGAAAGATTGTGTGAACATTTCAATTTAATATTTACTTACGTTCTCAGTGTGCATCAAACAACATTTCAGGGACTGTTATTAATATTGTCAGGAAATATAATCCAACTTAGAATTTCACTCCTGTGCTTTTCTGTTTAGATCAACAAAAAGAAAACATTTGTGAAAAGTTGACCTTGTGTATTGGTGCCTGAACACACCAAATCAAAAGAGCCCGGGTTTGAAGAAGGCTTACAATATTTCCTAATATGTGAGTGTAATGGCTCACTGGCACCATTTGAGCTGCCCTCCAGAATCCTTCCTGGCCTTCAGCAACACTTGAGGTGGGAGGGAACCTTGCATCCCACTTGCTTGTGTTAACAAACTTCGAATTAGGCAAGCATGCCCATACTGGAAAGTATCCCAAAGTCATTCATGATGTCTAATGGATAATGATTTGTTTGATTTTTCTATGTATTTATCTGACACATTCATCACTGGCATATATAATGACAAAGAGTTTCTTCCCTGGGGAAAGAAAATTCCTCTCTTAAATATGAATTTTAATTTAAAAAAAAAACCATCCAAAGATAATATTTTGATAGTAGGTATTTTTTAATATTTTTTTTGATGATTTTATTTACTTAAACAAAATTCCCTTGGAGGCTTTCCAGGGAAATTTCCAACAACTTGACCTGCTCTGAAGGAAGAAACAGCCAGCCCATCCAATTCTGCTAGGAGCAAGCTTTGCCTAAGACCCCTGGCACTAGCAAAGGCATCAGAGGAAGGGTTGTGAGATGGAAGAGGACGTGTTTAGTGTGTCACCCGTGCCACAGAGGTCTCCCTGGGGCTGCACGGTGGCCCTGGCCCGGGAGCTCATCCCGGAATCCTCGGGATAGCCAAAGGCAACAGTACCACCTGGTGGCTACAGGCACCCGGGTGCTCTGCAGGAAAACTGCAGCATATACCGAATATGGGGAATATTATAGAGAAAATGATGTTTCATGCAAGTGCTACCTGTCCAAGCACCTTTTATTTTTCGTCAGCATCCATTGCTCTGTATGCAATGGATGATCTGAAGCTCCAGCTGTATTTATTTTTATTTCCAGGATGCAAACTATTGCTGTTTGTGTTATTAAGGTACCTAGGGTAGCAACCAAGAAAAATCCCATTTCTGGGTGCTGTATGTAAGGGTACAAAGGCAGCCAGCCAATGTCTCTCCGAGTTTGACATCTCCATGAGCAAAGCCAGGCTGAAAATCATGACACAAACAGAGGGGGTGGGTTAGCCTTAAGCAAACCAGTTTTAGGATCCCAAACAGTGTAATACAGCAATGTGGAACTCAGTGTGGGCTGTTCACTCTGCATTTACTCTGCAATTTTGAGAGAGTGGTAGGCTGCTTGCTGCTCACTGCTCTGGGAGTTAAAACAAAACCAACAACAACAAAAAAAAAACCCACAGCAAAACCAAAAAAAAAAAAAGAATGAAAAAGCCTTATTATTGTGTAGAGGAGAGGCTATAGTAAAGACAAATAAAAAAATTTGCCCAAAATCACAAGAGAGACCTGTTCTAACAGCAGGAATTGAACAACTGGCCATTAGTTAAATTTAGTACTGCACACACAGAAGTGTTGGTCCTTTAATGACGTAAATCCTCTGGACTTCAGTCTGCTCTGGCTTTACAAAAGTGGAGGCAAGAACTTGCTCGATAACCCCTTATTACAGCCATTCTTCACTTCCCTGAGAATTATCATCAATCAGCCTTACAGGGATATTCTGGGAGAGGGGACTGAAGAGCAAACATATCATCACCTGTGCTGCTGCATGACTAACCTCCAGCACAACAGAGGTGAACAAGTATTTGATCTGCCATCCATGATAAAATATTCTTGGGTCACTGATGGATAGCTTTTCTCTGGGAAGTGAAGAATGGTAAGAATAAATTTCTCAAGAGAATTCTGTTCTTGCTGGATCTGTCTTAAAAGTCATATGTATGTTATTAACTGTTTCCAGATAATATGATGCATGGACACTCTCAGTCTGCAACAAGACTCCTGTTCAGTTTTGGTGTAATCCACCTCTGAGTTCCTACTCTTTAAATTTGAACCTGATCTTAACATCAAATTCATGCCCAAGTGGATACAAGTCTTGATATTCTGAAAATTCAGGGTCAATTAATCAAGACTTTTGCACCCAAATCTTTAAATACAGGTGTGGGGTTTTTTTGTTTTTGTTTTTGGTTTGGTTTTTTGTTTGTTTTGGTTTTTTTTTGTTTTGTTTTTTTTTAATCAACAAACAAACCCAAAGTAAAAGAAAACAAAATACTGTGTAGAGTATTTTAATAAGGAGCATATGGGAAGTAATCTGTTTGTGTCAAAACAAATTTAGACAGGATTTTTTAACACTGAGTAAATTGGGATATATTAAGTACTTTGAATAAGGTTAAGATGACAGAAAAGCCATAATAATTTCACCCTCAGTTAAAAGTGCAATTGCCAGAAAATTGAAAAATGTAGGGAAATTCTCTGCAGTTCTGGAAGAATCAATGTTGGCCATATGTGGCAGTACAAAGCTGATGTGCAGAAGATAGAACTGACTGATCTTTTCAATGCAGTCTCTGATGCGTGAAAGTCATTCTGAAGTTTAATTGAAGTTGGGAGAATCTTGCTTCTGACAGAAGACATTTGTTTTAACTATTTCACAGGAAATGAATGAAATCTTTCATTTTCAACATGCAAAAGACTCAGGCATTTGCAGATAAGATGGGCTTATTAAAATTATCACCTTCTTCACTTGTGGGGAAAGCAACTACTCAAGCAAGGTAATACTTCAAGTTGTTAAAATTATTGCATTGTTATCAGGAAGCAAGCAATGAGTTTCCTTATGAATATAATTGAGTGAGGAAATTCTAATATGACCTCTGTCATCATGCCTATCAAAAGGGCTCTTAAAATTGACTTGAATATAAGTGCACTAAGCTGAGCGTTCAAATCAGTTTTTATAAGCTCACTGCTGCTTCCCCGTCTGCCTCATCCCATGCACTTAGAGCATAAGATCTGCTGCTCAGGGATTTACCTCTCATGATGCATAGGGATGGTGCTTCCCAGGTGGACATGGAGACAGAGTATGTAGCTGCTGCTGTAGCACTCAGTAGTAAAGAATAATTTGTTGTGACCACCTAAATTCCCTTTGCAGTGCTCTCTGTGTCCTGCATTAATCTTGAAACATACCCTTGCTCCCACCAAGCTTCTATGGAAATGGTCAGTGTTAAGCTGTGTTTTCCAGAGACTGAAATCCTGACTGGGATTCGGTGACTGATACCAGGAAGCCATCATCAAGGACCCCAATTTCCTTGTTCATAACCAGGGGGAGATGCTACTGGTCTCTGCTGGTATCAGCTTTGAGATTTGAAGTTGGAAAATGCTGAGCACATATCGTCATTGTATCACCTCAAAGAAATCAGACCTTAGGAGGACTCTGTCTTCGTACTCTCATTCATCATTCTCAAGACATCCAATTTTCATTCCCACTCTATACACCAATGTATATTTTTTTTGTTCTGTCCTATAATTGACATATTCTGCTGACTTGAAGGCTGGGGTATAAACATAAAATTAATAATAAGTTTATGAAAGAATATGATTCTAGGACACAGACAGTTATATAGAGATCCATTACATTTATTTTTTTTCAGTGGAAGAGATAAGTTTAATTTATAAAAAACATATGCATTTCTTAGGAAATACTTGTTTTGTGCTGTGTTATAGAGAAAAAAAATTAACAGTTTTAGAGTAAATAAGTGACTGTTTTACAAGGATAAGTTACCATTTTATTATATTAGAAATGGAACTTTTTCCTAATATGAGATGTAGTTTTACAAATTCTATGATATTTTGATCTTCACATACTTTTTTGACAGCACTAACAGCTAAAAACACCTAAATTTGAGACATCTTTAAAGGATGTAGACATTTTAGAAACATAGTGTTATGCACAATCTGAGATCTACTGAACCACACTTTTCACCAAGAAATACAGCTGTTAACAAATTGTCACCTTATACATTCAGTGATTATAGAAATGGAAACGTTCTATGAAGTAATTTTAAAAGGTTATCTGAGACTTCAAATAAAATAACCTGTGACCAAAACCAGAGAGACATCATAGTAGTCACAGCCTTTTCCTGTTCTGAAGTGCTGAAAGACACTGAACAGGCTCTTAATAGCAATGCTATATGGTGCACTAAATCAAGAAGACCAGGACATCTATAAGAAAAAGTGTACAGATAACGCTAGTTTAGTTAGATATTAATGGCTACAGATATTTTTGTTAAAATAAACAAAAATATACTTTTTATTATATACTTTTCAGGATATAATTGTATAAATGTGTACATGAGTACAAACACAGAGCATCATCAGAATGCAGAATACAGTTTCTTGCCATCGTGACAAATAAAGTGCAAGTAACAGTGTTTTGATTTCTTACATCTTGAATTTCTGGAATGAGTTTGTTTTCTACATTGTACAGCTCAATCTAGGCTATTGGTATTTTAGGATGTGGAGGTTCCTCATGATTGGAGAACCTGCAGGCATGGTTCATCTTCCTGCTGTCAACAGTTGCTATTTCAACTACAGCTCTGTTTTTGTCGTAATGAACTCACAACAGCAACCTCATAAGGAGCCATTGAACCCGTGCCTTACTGTTACAAACATATTCTGCTTTTTGCACACAAAGGTTTTCCCCAATACAGTTCCCTATCATAGTATGCTTTCTGTTTCATTAAATCTACTTACAGGCATTTGTCATACCTTTATTTTTAGCATTGTTTTAATAACTAGTCTGTTTCTAAGCTTATTATTGATCAATATTTTAGGAATTTAGCAGTTTGAAAGAGAGTAGTTTCAAAGTTGCTACTCCAGTCCATCATGCCTTGATCAGTACAACCAGAGGAGCCAAGAGCAGTTCATGACCCAACATGGAAGTACCTGGTAACGTTTAAGATACTTGTTTTTTTTAGCTGATTTCTCTTGCTAATCCATGATCCTGTCTTATCTGTCAGCCCTGCAGAAATGTCTGGAAAAATCTAGGCACATTTAAGCAATCTTCACTGCTAATTATTAGGCAAATGAAGTGAGTGCTTAGATGCATATTCACCTCACAGTAGATGACTGTATTGAGGGGTCTATAATACAGGCTCCTGCCTGGTGATAAAAGGTAGCAGAAATTCACATTTTGAGCAACAGAAAATAGTAAAGGTTGTCAACAAAGCTCATTGTGTGATTCTGACTCTCTCAAAAACCCCATGGATGTCCCATAGTTACTCTGTTGTATCTGCCAGCCAGGTAGATATTAAGTTATTTTGTCCTGTTAGGAATTTCAGGTGAGGTTAGATCCCTTTTGCCTGAGCAGCTGAATCAAGTTACTAATGTCAGACAGATCTTGCATTTTCTAACACTTGCAAATTTACCTTTCCAAGACATACTGACTTTTACACCCAGCTCTGAGTATTCAGGGTAAAAACAATCTTTCCATGATGCAATCTGAACTTGACTTATGTTCCACATGACCAGGTTTTCTTTTCATATACTTAACTGTCTCTTCAGCTATCACAGTAACTTGCGCATACTTTAAACTTACAATTAAAAAGGTCATCCCTGCTGTTATTTCAGTCACATCGTGCAGCTGCTCTTGAGAAAATCCCACCAAGAAATATTCTCTAAAGTAGCTGTTAGTACTAAAATGACCTCCCTGTTGAATACAGAGCCTTCTTATTCTGTAAAAACACATGTCCTGTTCTTCTTCATGGGTATCTTCTGTCTGTCTCTGCAGCCTTTTGGTTTGCATTGTGCAGATTTAACAGTCCCATGCAATGCTGGGATATTGCCAAAGTCTGCCAATTGCACTGACCTCTACAGCTACCTAAAGGAGGTTGTAGAGAGGTGGGGGTTGGCCTCTTCTCCCACGTCAATAACTACAAGACCAGAGGAAATGGTATGAATTTGCAGCAGAGGAGGTTTAGATTAGATATCAAGAAGAATTATTTTACTGAGAGGGTAGTCAGGCACTGGAAAGACCTTCCCAGGGAGGTGGTGGGGTCACCAGCCCTGGAGGTAATTAAGAAATGTGCAAAGATGGCACTTCAAGGCATGTTCTAGTGACCAAGATCATTGGGTTGGGTGATTTGTTTTGTGGTGGTTTTTTGGTGGTTTGTTTATTTTTTGGTTTGGGTTTTTTTGTGTGTATAGTTGGACTTGATGATCTCAAAGGTCCCTTCCAACCATTAAGATACTGTGAAGCATCTGCGTTGCTCGTGCTTTTTGCTGCTTCTAGTCCATTAGTCTCTTAGAGATTTTATTATTATTTTTCCTCTGATGTTTAGAAGAACTCAGCCAAAACTTTGCTCTTCTAAATATGTAATCTGGTCTGATTACATTCTGGCAAATAGCACAAATGCTTTTTTTAAGATTGAGTTGAAATGTTCTATCTTGGGTCTCCGAGAACCATCATAACCCGTTCCCAAATTAGGGATTCCACAAACACTTCAAAATTGCCTGTCTGACTTAATAGCCTCAGAGGTGGTATAAATGCTTCGCATTATTCTCCCTGTTTTTGATCTCTTATGAAACTGATACAGTTCTTTCTTTCCTCTGGAAGCACAATATTATTTCAAATCTCTTTAGAACAGTTAGGTAACCGTTCCTTCTTCTTTCTGTAAATGCAGGCTGTTAAGCAAATTCAATACTTCAGACACAGCAAAACTGGGAAAACAGAAAACTTTCACTCTTGTTAGTTTTCAGTAGCTCTGCATAATTTCTTGAAAAAAGATTTTCTCTTTGAACCTCTCTGTGTTATGTATTGCATTCCCAGTAAGTTTCAGCTGCAAGGGAATAACATTATCAAGCCACCAAATAGCAAGGGGATGCAGCCCTATTTTGTCACCTTTTTCTTCTCTTCAAGCACCTGTCTTCATCTCTTACCTCAACTTCTAGTACCACTCAACACCCAGGGTTTCTGTGTAGAGTTTATAGGCTTGACTATAATAATATAGAAGTAAATGAAAGATTGTATGAAAAAGTTTGAAAGGCAGAGAGCAAAAGAAATAGAGAAGTGGTTATCATAAAACTGACTTTTCAATTTAAAAGCTGTAAAAAAAGAATGTTCCATACTGTTGGATTTCAGAATTAGCAGGAAAAGTCCAAATATTTTTAGAAACAACTGTTCACAGAACTAGTATGCATTTGAAGATATATACTAGGCGATTGTCTTGGGGGAAAAGCTCAAAGGAATAGGAAAATTCTTGGACTTCTTTTTTTTCATGATACTTTTATTATCTTTTTTTTTTTTTTCTTTTTTTTCTCTCCTCGTATCTCTATGACCTTATTTGCATGTGTGTGTATGAATGGGGATGACTAAATACAAGAACTTATACATGTCTCATCCTTGCATACAAGTGCAAATGTCCATATATGTATGTATACATAAAGAAAGTGGAGAAGGAAGTGTCATTTGTCCGTGTATTTCTTACTGGCTGAAACAAACTTTGAGAAAACTTAACTCAGACAGGGAGATACAGAGTTAGTTTGCACAACAGCAACACACTGTATATTTTAATTATTGTACAGCAAATAAATGGTTATGTATAAGTTTGCTGATATAATAAATAATGATATGAAAGAAGAGTTCCAGAAAGTAAGAAGAAAAAAGGCAGAAAACATTTACTTGGTCTGAATATCTTTATCTGTAACATTTTAGAAAAAGCATTCTTCCACAATCATCTTCTCTGCCTCAGTCTTTTCAGCTGCATAAGCACGGTTGACAGCTCTTCATTCCTGAATTCTGCAGGAAATGTATGAATTTTTAAAACAATCTCACACACCTTTCTTTTCCTCACAGCTTTCCTACTGTGTCTGTTTCTATTTAAAAATATTACGTCTCAACATTTCCTTCTACATAAGCATATAGATATGTGGAATATGTATTTTCTTTTAACAGTGATGTGGCTTATTTTCTTTTTCCCCTAGTGATGGTCGTCTGCATTCTGCATGTGGCGATACTCACCAGAGTGATAAATATGCGACATTTGCCCTTTCTTAGTCTCCTTAGGAAGTTTTTCACAAAAATGGATTATCCGTTTGCCATTTTCTTTTCTTATTATAACCTTCGTCATGTGTGTGGTCTCCCTGGGCTCTAATGTCTCTTTCTTCATGAATTGAAGAGGGAATTCTCCTCTTCTTTGACCTTTTTGGTATTCCGTGTTTCAGTGGGATGGCATTTCCACTCCTTAAAGATTACAACCTGCACTGACTAATCAGCCAATCAAATGCCAACTATGAATGTAAAATCAATTACTGTTGCTGTCAAAGCCAAACCTCATCCAACATATTTTGACCTCCTTTACCATCATCCACTGATAGGGTTAAAGCTCTAATGACAGGGATATATATGCAAATGGGCCTATCTTTTGACACATAGTGGAGAACCTTCTACTTTGCTAACATAAAGAAGAATTGAACTTTTGCATGGTGTAATGGATAATTCAGAGGTTAAATTCAGAATTCCCCTTGACTTTTATTTTTCCCTGCAAGAGGAAAATATTTAAAACCATCATCACTGAATTAATGCCTTCCTGTCTCCTGGAAGAGGATACTGGAGTTCAGCACTTGATCTGCACAGGACTTCCCTCTGAACCCTTTCAGATAATTTCCTCAAAGTTCCTTGTTTAGTACAGTGTTGGCTACTTTCAGAAGTGGACACAATGTCCTGAATTTTAAGTATACTCTTGAGCCTCATATTTCCCATTAATCAACTGTTGGCATCTTCCTACTTAGCAGGCAAGAGAATTCAATCATCTTGTAGGCTTTACAGGTCTAGGCTTTACATACAGTAAATAAGGAGATAAGCATGTCTCACCTGGGCAGTCTTTATAGATATCTGATATCTCTGTTGATTTGAGGGAAATTTAAATGTATGAAGATGGTTCTTAGAATTAGACTTCCAGATATCCCTCTGTCATGCCAGCCTTCATAATGTAATGTATCTTTGCTTGCACTAGTTATTGGACAGTTAGAAGTCTAGTCTAGTTTTCCAGCTTTCCTCCATGGACATCCAGGAAGGAGCACATGAGAGGTAGGCTGAATCTCACTTCAACAGACCAGTTCTGAAGAGGACTCCTATTGCAGGAATTATCGTGTTGCTTAAAATGCTTCTTGAAATGGAGGAAAAGATGGTGAAGACATTACAGGAAAGGCTGAGGATTTTACTAAAAAAATATTCCTGTTGGTTATTTCAGACTTGTTATTCTATTGCCCTGTAATAATATTTATCTTTCACATTATCCCCCCTTATGTCTAAAACATGAAGTGTTTCAGAAGATAAAGTGCTAATTCGTTGTGCTGAATTCCAGATCTTTGTGTTATAAACCCCAACAGAATTTAGAAAACTTTTCTTAAAGTCATGGAGAATAACAATTTAAAGGACATCAGCTAAAACATTTCCTGAAAATCCTGTTGGAGATTTGCAAGCAGTTATATCCAGAATCCCTGGCTGTCACAGAAGAGAAGCAATAGATTTTGCAGTCAAAAGACTGAGTTATTCCCTGTCTTGTGTCCCCTCNCTTCTAAAGGAAGAGGAAATCAATACCCCAGGGTACTATTTTCTTTCCTCGTATATAGAAAACTCTCTCTCAGCAGGATGGCATTCTGAGACAAAAGGTAAGATTCGTCTCAAACACCTTGAAGTATCTAAGAGTTAGGGAATTACTTTTAGGGTGAAGCTGAGATCATTAAATTTAGACGTCTGAAACAAACAACCTAAATCCAAATCTGAATGACATCTTAAATGTCTGGTTTAGACCAGAAAAAACTCACCACGTGTGTGTGGTCTAAACCATTTATATAAGCTCCCCATAAATAAATTAGTAAAATGAGGCACCTAGGTTTTAGATGAGACACCTCACGTTTATAAATGATGTCTCACCCCCCAAGCCAACATGATTTTTGGAATGAAGTTTTAAAATATCACTTATGGCAATCATCTTGCAAAACTTACACATGAAGAAAATTCCCCCAGAAAATCCATGTGTGATCCAAAACCCTTTACTATCAGAATGAGATTTGTTGGTCAGTTCTGGAGAGGAAATTGGTTATGAAGTAAAAACATCTTTATTACCAGAATCTTGCTCTCTAGAAAGCAGAGATGTGTCAAGAGAAGGATCATGAAATGAGATATATTTTTTCCGTCGCTGCAATGGAGGAGCATGTATAGTTTACAGACTGGTATATTCTAACAACCAGAACATACATATTAGCTGGCTAAGCAGAACAAACACTGCTGACATACAGATAACCTTCCCTTGGGGCTGTCATGGACAGTTCATCAGTAGATGGAAAAAACATTTTCCCTCCCCAGCATATTTTAGTAACTGGGAGTGAAGTCTGCATTGCATGGGGGATAAGAGCACAACATCTGCATCATTAAGAGTTGTTGAGGTTTCCAATGTGCCCAAGTCCTTCATAAGATTCCTTGAAAAAGGATAAATGTATCCTCCAGTATGCAAGGTTGTTAATGTGTCATTGCTATCCGGCATGTTTTATTTGTACAGTTTGAATGGCCTCTAACATCACGGAATTTTGAAACCTCCTTTTTCTGCTCAAAATAAATGTATTATATGTATATATCTAGCTTGAGGTATATAGTCAGGGGCAGTGCAGGGTTGTAAGAAACAGACTTTAAAACTAAATTAAAAATTCAAAATCTGCACAAATAAATCCTACCTGTTAAAGTGTTGCATGAATAATGACATGCCTCTTCAGCTGAGGTACAACCTGAATTGGAGATGATCTGAGAAAGTTTTTCCTGTATAATAATTGATATGGAACCAGTGTATTCTCATAGCTATTTGCTTATTTCTATAAATGTTAGGCTATTTGATTTCAGTGAATATAACAATATCACAACAATTAGGAAGATAAAACATACCAACACTTATCTGAAGCAGCAACTACCTTTTTTGCCTTTGCTTCTCTCCATAGATTTACAGAGACTGCTCTTACATGGACACTGTGGTTAACACCCAGCCTTGCCTCTGCTCCCAGGCATTATTTTTGGAGCTGGGAAAAGCACACTGGCCGATTCCTTTCAGTAGAAGACATTAAAGATTGCATCTTTTCTTTATAAATGGTTTTTTCTTAGGTCACTATGATTCTTGAAATTTTTTTTATGTAAATCATATACCGTATTGATATTATTGCTATTCATACTAATCAAAAAGAGCAATAGCACAATTGCAGTAATTGTAGGCTGGCCTCCTTTCTAAGGTAAATCCAACAGTTTTCTGAGTAATAAACTATTACACTATTTTCTTCATGAGAACAGTTTGAAAGCATTTTGGGAAATATTTTTGTTAATCTTTTTCCGCCCTTTTTAAATGTCAAAGTTTTTTGTATCAAGTAAATGCAATAAATAAATGAAATGACAGAAATCACACTTGCAGAACTGCCCACTGGGTATATTAAGGAACACTGGGGAGCTAAGTATACATGCTATGCAGGTGGCATTTATGATTTTGAATAAAACCAGAAAAGAAACAAAGAAATTGAAAAAGAGGGAGGGGGAAGCAGCTATTTCGCCTTCCCTCAGGAGGTGAATAGCTATGGTAACTTATTATCTGCACTTTCAGAGGGAGTTCCTGTTCAAAAAGACTCAGAAAAAAATCACAGAAAGAAAGAAGGTGACAGTCCCCATAAAATACATGTTTCAGTTTATGGTGTGGCACTCTAGAGTGAGAAAACAAACAGTGTATTTCAAACTGTCAACACAGGAATGAGAGCAAGCTGATAGTAGGGAAGAGCAGAAGCCCTCAAATTCTTATCTGTGATTCTAAAGAAGATTATAACGACGGCACACTTAGCAGAGTTGCTTCATATTGTTTCATAGCAGTTTTTTTTTCAGTTTTGGTAGGAAAGAAAATGTGGTAGAAATTCCAGGATGTGTACATTTCACAATCATGTGAATCGTTTCTTTCTGTGAAACTTTCTTTTAGATCTACCTAATTCTAAGACTTCAAGCCATGTAAACAGTCATGCTGGGTCACATTAAAAACCTATCTTTAATAGCCTGTTTCCAGTTGCAGCTAGAAGTAGAGAGTATAGGAATATATAAATGCCAAAGTATGCACTGAAAATTCTCCTAGATACTTGTTGAGTTGTTGACAATTTCAAGTACAGAAACTTTTAGCTCTTGACCAACAGGGATTAAAATACAGACAGAAAATAGGGTATATCTGCTAGATTAGAGAGAGGACAAGGGATAAACTGATGCACTTCAGTCCTCTAGCCACTGCAATTGTGTTTAATTTTGCCAAGTTTTGCAATGTCAGCCTGTCTAGTACTTGGGATGTTAGATATCAGGGCTAAAAAAATTATCTATGCCTAGGAATATGACATTTTGCCATCTAGGATACATTCCCAGCCAGTAGAATGAAATAGATAACTCCAGTAGGCAAGGCTTCCCACTTTTCTTCAGTAATTTTATGAGGATAGGACTGATCACTGTCACGGAGTGCTTATTTCAGTCCAGGAAGCACAGAAACTCCTAAAATTAAAGAAAGCTTAGACTTTGATAAATGGCTAAAAGTGGCTTAGATCCAAAACAAGGATCATGGGTAAGAATTAGTTAATTCAATATAATAATATTTTTTTTATCTAATGGAAAAATCTGGAAGCATATTAAAGAACACATTTATTTTAAATACTGCCAGGGTAGTTTGATGATTAGAGACAAACATTTCCTCAATTAATATGTTTGGCTCTCTGTGAATATAAAAAAAGAGAGAAGAGGAGCAGGTGAACCAGTGACTGGAGTACAAGGCTGCACAGACTAGCTATAGACATAATTTGGGTATTTCAGACTATTCTTTGAACTAGAGGGAAATGATAGACATGCTCCTATATCTTCCAGGTGGATGGATTTTTAGGTCCACTCAGAACTCCTATGGGATATGGAAACCATGTGAATACAGGAGCAGGGAGAACTGGATTGCCAGCGATTTGGCCTATATGAATAAAGAAGAAATGGTGGAGGAGATGATAAACCTACTCATTGTGGCAGAAATTTCAAAACTCTGTTAATTTTACAACTAGACAAGTTATACTGCAAATGGACACAGAGAACCTCCTTAGTATCATAAGGTAGAGGTTGCAGAGTGATTTTCTTAATAATTCATTGCCTGTCTTTTGGTTTGCAGCTCACTACAGTAGAGATTGTAGCAAAGTAAACTACAACCATTGTAATTCACATCAGAGGAATGGATAACATTCTTCCAACTTGGTGAGTACAAAATATAGAGATATCTTCTGGGGAAACAGAAAATAACACAGCCTCCACACTACAGTTTTCTTTGTTTTTCTAGAGGAAGAAAGCCAGTCCTGCTCCTACAGAGGAGCTGGAAGAAACATTTCCAGTATCAAACAATTCAAGTCTTATTAAACAGTATATTTTGTCAGTAATAAAATTCAATAAATAACTATAGAGCAACCAAGTAAAAGGACAGATAAAATCCAATAAAGCCCATGAAAAAGGTTCATTTTTTCACAGTAGACTGACTAACTTTCCAACTTCTTCATTTATTTTCTTAAATAAACAAAAATAGTTAAAATTAATGTTTTCCATTCAGAATTCTCCAGCACTTGTGGAATTACAGGACACAGCTAAAATGAAGTTACGTATCCCCCACTTAATAATCTAAGCTTGTTTTATTTCATCTAGGATCTGAGATCATCTCATTGTTCTCTAGGCAAGAAAGAACTTTCATGATCAACATGATTGACTTCATGTTAAGAATTTCTGTAGATTTTTTCCAGAACTAGTAGATAGTTTGCCAAAACACTTCTGAAGGAAGGGACAAAAAAAGCATTTTCTGATCCAGCTCTTAACCAGAATAATTCTTGACTTTACTGCCATAGGATTTCTTGGCCCTTTTCACTTGTTTTGGCTTACTTACTTTCTAATCTACACACTTTACCTTTGGAAACTTCGGAGAATTAAGGTTATTTGGTTTATAACTCAGGATTTCTGGCCTCCAACAACTTTTCCTCATCATCATATAATAAACTGTGTTTATATATTTGTTCTGACTTGATATCATTCTGTTTTTCAGGGTTATCTGCTCTCCTACACCTTCCTCTCTCCTGGTTCACACTGCAAAGCTGTCTTTATTCTTTCAGGAATTCAGTATTATTTGTTTTAATCTCTTAAAGTCCGAGGAATTTCAGAAAAAAGCATATAGCATTTTGACTGGGAAGATGAGCCAAAGTTTGAGAGCAGATCTATTACATCCATCAACCAAATACATATTAGATGAGTAGCAAATGCCTTTAGAATATGTAAATCATGATTAACAGTGATATGAGACACAAAGTGAAAGAACGTGCTCAAACACCGAATTTTCCACAGCCATTTTTTACAAAATTGCTAATACACATGCATACACAAGGCAAGAAAAATACCACCCCAGGCTTTATTAATAGTTAGAAATATTTTTCTTTATTCTTTTTAGAAATTAATTCTTCCTCAGAAGCTAGAATACCATTAGAATGCATTTCACAATCCAGTAGGTTTATGGCCGCAAGACAGCAGCTACAATTTGTGGGGAAATATCAATGTGTTAATGTGCTGGATAATATTCAGCATGAATAAGATTATTCAGGCTTCTGGGAGATTAAAAATCTGATAGGCTGTGAGTTATTAATAATACTGCACTTGTTTTGGTGGCTGCACCAGGTTGCAACAAACTCATTTCAAACCATCTCAGGACATAAAACAGTCTATAAATAAAGATGAGTTACTTCCTAACTGGACTTTAGACTGGCCAGTCTTACAGTAAAATACTTAAAAACAACCAAAAAAAGCGCTGCTTTTAATTTTTTTTCTTCAATTTTATCTTTCAATAGACACACGGTATAAAATATTGGTTTGACTGCTTCGTTGCTGTTTCTGAAGAGAGATTTAAAGTAATAAACAATCAGATCTGCCCCATAATATGTTTTAATGGTTCTGCTATATGTATTCTCAGATAAAAATTAAAGTTCAGATTTAGACTGGAATTTGTCTGAAGATCTAGATAGATAATGTTATTGAAGAATCTATGGCAGCTATATTTCATCAACACTTTTGACAGACTATAGATCCTGAGTTCAGCTAAGGTTGAACTGTGATATGGGCTTTGATCCAGTTTTAGTCCACAGTCTTTCTAGACATTGTGTTGGCTGATGTTTGGTTAAATGAATGACCACATGTACAACAGCCAATGGTCAAAACCAGATCCTTCAGAAGCCTCTCTAGTTATCAATTATATTTAATTTTCTCATATTACTGACATCTGAAACAACTAAGTTGAAAGTAAGTAGGATGAACTCTACCATTTACTTTTTACTCTTTCAAAAATCAAATTGAATCTTGAGACAATGTAGTTTCTTTTGCAAAGTCCATGGTGATAAAATGAAACAGAACAAAACATTCTTTTTCCCCCTCTCAATCTCAAATTTAATGGAATATGTTCAGATTCAAGTAAAAAATGACCTAAGTTTTTTAAAAGCAGACAAGTAATGTTATTAAAAGCAAATCCACTGAAGCCATTCAATGGCACCAGCTAGTGTAAAAGAGCTCAAGCACTGGCAGAATTTTCTAAATGACTCTGAACAAAGCTTGCCTGCCTGTATTACAAATGGGAAGTTGTGAGCAAGTGATTGCTTTATAACATGGATAACTCATTATTTTTTTCATGTTCATATTTTACAACCTGAATACATTAACTGTACACACTATGTATCAATATATTTAATTCCTGAAATTTCTTCATTGAATGACATGTTAAAGACAAGGTGAATCAATATTTTTAAATATTTTTATAATTGAAATATTTGTTTACTTTTATCTAATTATCTTTGAAAGTTAAAGACTAGGAATTCTCAGCAGCTGAACCTCTTCTTTGTTTCTGAAGAAATTTGAGTGGAATACTTCTGAAAAATTCTACTACAGTACTGTCTAAACAAAATATTTTGTTCTTATTCTTTGTTGTCAAAACAAAACAAAACAAAACAAAAAGTCATTTTTACTAGAAAGTGTCATTCTTTGGCACCACTAAACATTCAGTTTTTGCTCCCAGTGCATCCAAACCACATGACCTATTTTAGACAAGTGTATATAGATGAACTTTCTGGAGTTTGCTATTCTTTTCTTCTGGGTCCAAGCTTGGGGCCTGCAGATCTCTGACTCTTAGATGGTTATATTACACGTAGAACATACCAGTCTTAAACAAAATGACCCTGTAACTAGGTAGCACTTGACCACTATATTTAAATAAATGTAAATGTAAGGTGAAGGAACTATAAGTGATGAGAAACCTCTGCCCTTACCAACATAAGTCACAGCTTGTTTCAGTATGTCCTAAGTCAACCACAAAAGTCATGAGTCTGCCTAATGACTCTTTGAGCATGAGCAAAGCTGCTGTAGTTCTACATAACCACTCAGCAGCTGAAGATGGCAAGGACCTCTGGAGACCATCTCGCCTAACCACCCCGCTCAGAGCAGGGTCAGTTGGTGTAGGATGCTCAACACCATGTCTTGTCACGGTGGAGAATCCACAGCAGTTTCAAGTGTCACATGGAGTAGCTTCTAAGACACCACTGCTAATGGTGAGACTTCAATCAAGTCTTGTGCATGTACCAGTGCATGTGAGCTCCACAGAGGTTGTAATACTTGAGTCTAACTGTGGGCCTTGGCACAGGAAAGCAGTTATCTCATGTAATTCAATTACTTTTTTTTTTTTCGTCAGACTACCTGATGCAGCGATGCAAGCCCCATGGGAAATAATATCTTGTAGCCAGGAAATTTTCTGTAGAAATAGTCGTAGCAAAGACAGCTGGAGTCTGTTGACATCTCTCTGTCTTCCTTTCATCTCAGACGAGTTATGTGTATAAGAATAATAGATCAAATGCTTGAAGCAATTTTTATAAAATATCTTGGGATTCTCCAAACCATCCATTATGTCCCTTCTGCCAAGCTGAGCTGGCAAAAAAGTTTCTTCAGTGATAAATAATTCAAAAACTATGTTTCTCAGATTATCAATTTCTCTTCATTCTCTCTGACAACTGTTGTTCTCCTTCTGCTAAGTATAGTATTGTGGATACCTTTGATATGAAATCTGCTACTTCATATTATCTCATCCTGAATTTCCTGTATAGATTCACTTAGGTGGACTACTCTTATCAGCAAACACAAAAACAGTGTTTGAAGAGGACTTCAAGTGTATGAGAATGAGCAATTAGAAGTACTGCTCTAGGCAAACACATCAATGTGTGTTGTTACCCAGTTCCATTTTGTGTCAGAGGCATAGGTCAGCCATACCACTTACCAACATAATCTAACTCACTACCATCATTGCCTATCTGTTGACACATGGAGATTTAGAATTTAGTGTTGAGGACAGATAAATATAATTTGAAGGATTTTCTAACAAATAATTTCTAACAAAAATTAGAATGCGTTCTACTCTAGGTTCAAGAATAGTTTCAAGCTGAAAATTTTTGCTCCACTAATCTTGTGCATTAAACCACCAAATTCAGTGGGTGAGGTAACTGGGATTGTTCAGTCTGCAGCAAAGGAAGCTGGAGAAAGAAGCCTTGCTGTTCTCTACAGCTTCCTGAAAGGAGGTTGTAGAGAGTTGGAGGGTTGGTCTCTTCTCCCAAGTGAAAGGTGATAGGACAAGAGAAATGGTCTTAATGTGCCAGGGGCAGTTTAGGTTGAATATTGGGAAAGATTTTTTAAAGTGTTGTCAAGCATTGGAACAGGCTGTCCAGGGAAGTGGTTGAGTTGCCATCCATGGAGATGTTTAAGACATGTATAGATGCAGCACCGAGGGACATGGTTTAGTGGTAACTTGGCAGTGTTAGGTTAAGGGTTGGCCTTGTTGATCTTCAAGGTCTTTTCCAACCAAAACAATTCTATGATTCTGTGATTCTGTGATTTCATTATATAGATTTAACTCAGTTAAAGCCACTGATGGCACTCGGGCTGCTCCTTCTATGGCATGTAAACAAGAGGATGAGAGGTCACACAAAGCAATGATTCATATTTGATCCCAGAGAGTTTGAATATGGGAAGACTACATATGGAAACTTCTGCAGTCTGATTCTGCATGACCAAGGACATGCTTACTGTGTTCTCCAATGTAAAGTGAGCAAGATCCAAGGACAGGCACGGTCATAACAACCTAATGCAGTTTCTGAAACCCTGCTCTCAGTACAGATAATGCTGAAGAGCAGAGATCCATCGGTGCAGCCAAATGGGATCTTGATCAAGATATTTTTCAATTGATACTAACACCAGGCCACCAGGTAGGGACTTACCTTTGGAATCTGTAGTCCTCATGAAGAATATGATTATAGATCTTGGGTATAAGAGAGAAGCTTTTTTATGCCAACTGGTAAAGACAGGTTTTCTTTTTTTCTTTTCTTTTTTTTTTTTTTTTTTTAACAGCCAGATTTAAAAAAAAAAAAAAAGCATCTGGGACTGAATTTTCAGACTCCTCCCCCTAATTTTACACACCTCATCAAGATACCTAAAAACCAAGAGAGTTTGCGGATCTAGACTCCATGAGCTTCTTTCACAATCCATTTTGAAAAGGGGAATGTAAGATCTAGAGTGTTGTCTGAAGTTGTCCTTCTGTCTGTCCCTGGGTTCTAGTGGACTTTACATCAGGCTCCTCCTTCTGCAAGTGCCTTATATAGATTGGAAATCCCTTAATTATTTCCTGTGTAGTCTTCTCATTGCTCTAAAGGTACAATAATCCAGGATATTAGAACTAGCCTCCAATTTTCTATTATGTTAGATCCCATACTAGGTATTCATTGATCAGAACATCCTTTTTACATTGCATTCCAATATTATTTCTGTCTCCTAATAAATTAGATTTTGCTAGAAAAATCACTGAATATCTCTTTCTATTCCCACTGCACAGTATTTGTAACTGGAAAGTCTTCCCTGTTCTTATCAATAGCTTCCTCCTGAGTGCCTTTGTTCCAGGGTTACAAGGTCTAATGAAAGTTAATGCTTCAGGCACCCATTTAAATGTTTCTTGAACACTACAGAACTTGAAGGCAGCCTTCTGAAAGAACACGCTTTGTGCTGTAGTGACTAAGACAATCTTTTTTAATGAAAGAATTTCCTTTTCAGATTATAAAACACCTGCTGCAGCATAGGGAAGATTATATTGGGTCTGAGCAATTTAACTGTGGTGTACTACAGTACGGGCTTGATAGAATGACAAGATAAGGTGAGGGAATAATCCAATTTGGAATTAACTCAAGGTTGCAATATTCAGTTCCATGTAGCTTATTGGGAAAAAAAAAAAAATCAAACTCAACCAACCAACCAACAAAAACAAAGCCAAACAAAGCAAACACCAACTAAAGCAAACACAGAACAAAACAAACAAAAAAACTCCCAGCCTCTAAACATAAAAAAAAAAAACAAAAAAAACCCCAAAACCAAACGGTAATGTACCGGCTTCCTTACAATGTGTAAATGTGCCGTAGAAGTGAGTGATTGACATGGACATCTTCTCTTCAACCTAGAACGAGTCAGTTTTTGTTATATTTGTATATCCCCATGCTATGACATAAAATACATTAAATTCCCCACTTTTAGGGGACTCATTTAAATTTTTAAATGGGATAATGAAGTGCAGCCAAGTATCTTACAGACTTTAGGACTCACTTTTGTTGTACAGAGAGAAGTAGTTTTTAGAAAGACTCTTTTTTATCTTACCTGGTGTAGCCTGGTAGAGAGGAAGAGGTGAGTAGGCTGAGGATATTATACCTTAACAAGATTTGCATCACTCCCAGCACATGCAAAACAAGTCACCAGTTTCCAGTCCCTGAAGATACAATGCTGTCCACAAATGATTTCAGACTCTTTAAACTGAAAAATCACGCAACAAGTATCACTTATGTCTTATGATGACAATAATGTGATGTTAGGTCTAGAGGAGACTCATGGTAAAGATTTATGAACAAAACTGACTGGTTCCCTTTTGCCTAAACTGGAGGAGGATTTTCGCTCTGTTTAACTTTTCACAAATTTTATAGCCTTCGATGATGACTACATTGTTTAAATGTAGCTGATAGCCTTCATTATACTTAGCAATTTCAGTATTGTAAATGTTTGTCTGGGAAAGGACATTGTGGAGAACTATTTTAAAGAGGTTTTCTCTGATTTGCAGAGGTCCATGCTATGAAGGGCTGTTGTCTTAAAATTCAGGTATTTTAAAAAAACAAAACCAAACCCCATTCTCTATCCCAAAATTTTGTTCAGAGAAGTTTATACAAAACCCAATGTGAACTCAGGTACTCATTTATGGTGTTGATAGAAACTCCAAGGTCAGAATTCAGTGTAAAAACAAGCAAAAAAACCTCAACGAGGATCATTCAGATAAAAATCTCTACTTCAGTTACCTAGATGATGTTAGGTTCAAGCATGACGGAGTGATTTCATTCCCTCAACACCTGATATGGTGAAAAGCCAGCTCTATAAATAACTGTAGCATGAAGGTCAACATTTATATCCAATGTTCATTCACATTTACGTCTAAGAAATAAAGGATTTATTGAAAGAGCAGTTAGATAAAAATTCCCTGTGTCTGATATATTGCTATTATTCTCTCCCCGCAAAACAAAAGTATAAAGCTATATGACTTCTACTCTCAGTAAAAGACAGCTGGAAAGCCAAAGGTTAGGGGCATAATGAAGATACTACCTTTGCCATCATAGTTGATTGAGAATTTTTTTTGAATGTGACATCTTGCAAAATCCATCATCAAAGTGCATCTGTTCAATAAATTTAGGCATTACTAGACCAGGTTTTATTGAATGGAAAGTCCTAAATACTCTTCTTTTTTTTTTTTTTT
>VXBW01004281.1:605155-678009 GCA_013400375.1 Thinocorus orbignyianus
TTTTTTTCTCCTTTCTCCCCAAGTCTTTGAAGGTTTCACCCTGCAGAGCAATACTGTGTTAAAATGGCTTTTTTTTTTGATTGGTTAGTCTGTGTTTTCATTCCTTCCTTCCCTTCTCCCAGCCTCCGTCTTTCTCTGTTATTAGAAACAAATGAATCCAGGGACCTAAAAATCACTTTCAATGCCAACTATGTTACCAAAAATAATATATCTCCATGAAATGCTCTGGCATCAGCAAAGCAGCTCATTGCAGTTCAAGAACTTTCATCAAAATACTCTGTTCACTTCAAAATAGTGTTTTGAATAGAAAGCCAAACAAGCAAGTTTTACTAGTGTTTTGGATGAAAACAGAAGAAGAGGAAGGTTGTCAAACAGTGTTTCTTCCCCTTTGTCCTCATGGTAACTGAAAAATCTTCATAGTTTAGGAAGAAACAACAATTTTAGTAGTCCAAGTACCTTATGCCATCTTACTCACGATGTCATGCCAGGTGACTTCTGGCTCTCTTCTCTTTCCCAGTTATTGCAAAAAGCCTCTACACACAGAATCCTTTTAGTTTCTCACTATCTGGAAAATTACAAGATTGGCAGACAATTGACCCCTAATAGATGAACTCAGACAGAAGGTTAAACAGCAATTTCCTGTTCTCTGGCAAATGCTGTTTATCACATCTGGGACCTACAACTGGCATTTCAGCTGATAGCTCTTTTCAAGATGATCTTTGTGAAATATAATGGAAAACACTTTTGGATAGTGCAAGGTGAATCTAGAATGATTTACTCCCATTGACTTGAGCTAATTGACTTGGTGTAGAATATGAAATCCATTTTTCTGTCACTCTGCCTTCTCTCTTGAAAAGCTAAATCAGAGCATATTAGATGGAGGGTGTTTGACGTTCCTGACAGCACAGTTTGTATTGCATTCCAGTCAGTCTCTTAATAATGCCATCAAAAAACTCATGCCACCTAAGCTCTAACCATAGGAGCATCTAACAGACAATTTTTTTCTTCAACAGCTAAATCAACATGAGACTTTCCAGCCATTGCAACCACAGGCAAGCAATAGCCTAACATGCTGTGTTAGCCTTATCAAAGTTGCCTTAGTTTAAGTCTATTTTATTGATCACAACATTCAAAAAAGCCACATGAGCAGGAGGATTATGAACACTGCTTTTCACATGACAACTTGTAAATCAAATGAAAAAGCAATGTCTGATGAAAGAAGTTCATATGATCCTTTGTTATAGACACTATGTCATTAAATCTGAGCCCTTTTTAGATACGATGCATTAGTGCGTTAAAAGTCCCTGAGGAATTTCAGCTATGGTTTCTCTATCAGCTTTCTATATTATTTTTTCAACATCGTGTTGGTGGTGGTTTGAGTTGCGAGTAAGAAGTACACAAAAAGAAAGCTGTAAAAATGACATATAAGTAGAATTTTTTAATAATCCTGCATGTTTCTTTGAACAGATCTCTAAAGCACATACATTTAGAAACATAAGCAGGGATGTAGGATCATTATAGACTTTTTGAGCTTGGAAATACCACTTTTCTTGCTTGTTTTGAGAAAATGAAAGCTGGTCTTCAGCGTGACTGTGGAATGAAGAATTTATTTCATATATATATCTACCGTAACTATTGTGTAGTACAGACAGAAAATGTCCTTTTCAAAAGGGCAAAGAAAGACACGTTTCCTTCAGAGACCTGGGCTGTCACCTGCCCAGGAGAAAAAGGGTTGTTCTGAATTTAAATAGTTTATGTAAAATCCACTACCTTGTTTCCTTTTGTCTTTGTCCATCATCTGGCAGTGGTGGGAATCACTCCCCTGCCACTGCCTTTGGTATCTCTCTGTGCTACCTTAGCAAGTGCTGCTGCTGGAGAGTGGAACGACTGGTGGAGCAACATGATACCGTGTTCCTTCTTGTCTGATGGAAGATTAAATCATTCCTATCTGCCCTTTCAACAATTTTGTTATAGGGTATAGAGGAAAAACATTGAACAACTTGTGTGCATCCTCCAACAGACCCCAAGGTACCAGGCAGACAAACGGAAAAAGTGGTTTCCCATTAAGGCTATCGAATGAAGCTATTTCCAAATGCAGCATCTATAGTGCAACATGGTCTTTGGGTCATTAAGGTTTTGAGGGAAATGTTTCAGTAACAGAAATCTGCCTAGAATATGCTTGTTACAGGCCTTTTACAGGGGTGCTCTGGTGAGGAATCAGAGGGCAGAGTAGTTATGGCTGAGGCAGTGGTACATGCCAGATAAGAGCACTCTTATGCTGTCCATGGGGCCAAGTATGGGTGTTTGCCTCAGTTTCCCCATCTGTTAATTTAATACTTAGCTGATTCCTGAAGAACACATGGTGTAACATAAGATACTGAGAAGTATCTTCATGACATTTTCATTATCTTCAGAGAATCCTTATATATTTGCTCTTCTGTGAAGTACAGAAAACTGTGATTAGTCTGTTTAGCAGTGGCAAGAGAATAAACATTATATCTTTTCCTTCACTGTACATTTAAAATCAATACCTTTAAAAAGATTAAATAAAATAAAAAGAAAAAAATGAGGCTTGTTTTGGTTACTTTACAATGTTATTTTTTAAAAGCAGAATTTAATTTTGACACACTGATGTGCACTCACCAGAAACCTATCGAATTACATCCCTTGTCACACATAATGTTTGTTGTGAAATCTGTCACCTTCTCTTCAAAAGTCATTAGGAAGGTGTTTGCTGGCACCACCGGTGGGGGTGAAGGAACCTTTGTGGAAGCCAAGTGCTGGCAGCTCTCTTGCAGAGCGTCAGTGATGCAGCTGCACCTCGGGATTCGACAGCAAGAGCCTTACTGTTAACAGAGGAAGGAGATAGCCTCAGTCCTTCTCTAGTCAATCTACAGTTGTAACTCATTTTACACCCACAGCATGTTTGTAAAGTCTAGATCAAGACAGTGTTTCCCAGTTCCCATAGCACAGTAGAGTGGTCTGTGCCCTGTATCTATGGGATCCTTTGCTAGCAGAGTTTCTGACATGCTTGAACTGGGCAGGCTGAGCGGGAGCAGGAGAGGTGTTTGCATAAACTCCCACTCTTTCTTATCCTGCAGTTGTTCACCCAAGAGCAATGGTATTGTATCTCCTCCCTGCTTGAAAATCAGGCCTTGTAGAGAATTACTAATTAGGTAAATGTTTAGCTTGTGCTCTCTCCTGCACTCTTGTCTTTAATAGGGAACTGATTGATAACCATTAAACCTAGTGCATCCCCCCAAACCTTAAAGGGAGCAGAAACAAGACTCCACTCAATTTGCTCATTCCAGTTCTCTCTACGGGGAATAGAAGGGTATTGCACGCATACTCAAATGTGCTCAGCCCTGACAAAAGATTAATTGAGGAAGGGGTAACGTACAGACATCCTGTAGAAGCAGTGCTTTGTTTGGCAGCTATTTACACATGCAGAGAACATAAAAATCACCTCAAATAGTCTCCTTCCTAAATGATAAAGAGATAATTGCATTCTAATTTATTATGTGAATAAAGCCTCTTTATTCATAATAGCTTCTGCCACAGTATCAAACACCTGCATTCAATTTGCATAGATGTAGACAAGAGTGTATGGATGAGGTACAGGAAGGTAAAATGCAGGTTACTGAGCACTTCCTAACATCAAAGTGTGTAATGTTTGATCAGTGTTGAGGAACTGACTTTAGAGATTTACTCTTTTCCTTTTACCACGTTCTTATTTTCTCCTCTATGCTCAAACCATCCACAATATAAATATAAAGAAATAAAGAAAGCCTTTTTTTTTTTTTTTTTTTTTTTTTTTTTAAATCCAGAATCTACATTCTCCTTCTTCTCTTTTTCAAAAGGATGGGGAGGGGAGAAGAGACTTACCCAGCTAGGTACACACACTGCCATCATCAGTGAATTTATGACATGATTTTTTAACTGGGCAGATACTTCCAACCTCTCATTGTCTTATCATAGTCTCTAAATTTCTTGGGGCAAAGTCCTTTGAGCCATTTTGTCAGCTACTTTCTTCTTGGCACTGAATTTGCTAGGAAAGGGGAAATATCATTTTTTGATATGTAGTTATACAGATAACAGTTATGTTTGTCTGTGCTATAGGAAAAAGATACCTGTTTACTGCTACACCTATGACTTACCCTTGCTGATTTGTGGACCGTGGGACTTAACAAAAACATGGTAACAAAGTCCATTTGTGAAAGGCTAGCAATGGATGTCAAGGGACAGCTTGGTGTGGAAAGCACAGATACAATGAAGAGGATTTTGAATTTCTTCCAAGATCTCCTAGAATAAATAAAAGAATCCCAATGAGATGATCTGCCTAGAATTTAAGATAAACAGCAGCATGAAGGACTATTAAAAAGTGAAGAATCAACTCAAGGCTGAAAGCAAGTGGATGATGAGGAAGGAGAAAACAGTATCTACCAAGTTCCAAACCTCTCCTTTTTGTCAAAAACTCCTCCAAAGGCTCGCCTCGCACTGAGCTCTGTGCTTTCTGTCACAGGAGTCAGAAGGACCTTCTGCAGCAGGAGGGCTCTCCTGGGCACAGCCCTGACAGCAAATCTGCCATAAGAAGTGGAGGACATCACACAAAATCCAGCCATTTTCAAGCCAAGACCCTGGATGATATTAAGTTTACTCACTGTGAGTTATATCCTTCCCTGTCAGTGCTAATTTACTACATGGCTTGGAACTGCATAATATGCTATATCAGTAGTACGATTTGTGATATGCAATGCATACTATATATAGCATAGTTTATAGCGTAGTCTGTAAATACACACACATATATACGTGTATTTGTAGGTCATAATACAAATACTATGTTTACTACATGTATATGAGTACTATATATATACATAGTATTCCATGAATTGTCAAGCTGTCACTGGGCCTTCATTATGGATAGGAAGTAATTTATTACTAAGTAGACACATATGATATCTTATTTTAAAAAAAAAGAATAATTGAAGACACAGGATTCAATACTTCTGTGCCATTTTACTGTTCTTTTTTTTTCTTTTTATTTATTTTCAGGTACTCACAGAAGGACATGCGGTGTGTAATATCACTCTGAAAGTAATGGGACCTCTTCCAGAAAAAAAGAGGTGTGGTTCACAAAGTGTGTAACCTGGCTGTCTCAAACTCTACTCTTTTGCTGCCTGTCAAACCAGGTTCTGCTCTTGGATTACCACACACACACACACACACGCACACACACACACACGATATGCAACAGCTGTGGCTCATATACTGTTGTCTCTTTATCTCCTCTTTGCATTTGCATTAGAGCCACTCAAGAGATCCAAAGACTCAATAATTTTATAGAAGGATGCATGTGATGGGTGTTATAAATGTGCAAATAGTTACTGACAAAAACGTTAGTGGATTGTTGACACAGCTTCTTAGAGGAAAGAGCTAGTAAGTAGGAGGAGCATTTGTTTGTTCCCTCTTTCTAACCAGAAACACATCTGAGGAGGAATTGGATCCCTAGGATTAAATCCAAAGTACACAAGTAAGAATTTTAAAAGCAAGGTTGGAATAGAAGAGAAGGAAAGGAAAGGAAAAGTTGTGCATGCTCTATCTATACCTGTTGCAGCATAGAGAAAATAAACTAGTAAATAAATAAAAAAAAATACATTAAGAAAACATACAGCTGCTGCATAATTATTATTTTTTTAATTTTCCCTACAATTGAGAAGCATTGTGATGGGTCCTGACAACTTGGTATGGAGGCAAAGCAGATAATGTGACTGATACCTTAAAGCTACTCTAGTAATCTGCACCATTGATCTGGCCTGAATTGATCCTGTTACTGACATTTTCAGTGGAATCAATATCTACATCAACAAAAACTACAAAATTGTTGCTTATTTGTTCCACCATGGGAAGTGAGGGGTGGAAGAACTCAAGCAGACATTTTATTGTCTTCTCAACCGTGCTACAAAATGCCACAAGTGTCACGCTACTTATACATTCAGTAGCAGTTTGTAAAAATAGTTGCCAACAATCCTGGGAGTGCACAACCACATTTAAATGCTTCAGGCAGATGAAAATTCTATATGCTCATTATTTACCATTTTTTAACTTGAAAACGAAACAAAAAAATCTTTTCTCTGTCCCATCTCAAGCACAAGGGATTACAATTGCATGCTCTTGTCACTTCCAGCTTTCTCATCTGTTACTGCAAATCTATGATAGATGAAGTTTCAATGAGATCACAAAAACAGGCTTATTGTTTTGACACAAAACAAGACTTAGATAAAAAGAATCAATTATAATGCTCTCTCGTTTTTGGAATGAAGAGTTTTCACTGCTTCAGAGGCAGGTTTGAAACAGTGGTTTAGAAGGATTAAATGATGTGTCAGAAATTAGAAAAATAATAAAACCAGAATTCTTTAGAAGACAAAGCAGTTAATTGAAGGCAAAAAGCTTCTCTAATTTCTTGAGATACACAAAGTAGACAAGCTTTTAAGATTTAAGATGTTTGATGTTTGATATTGAAATGCACATCAGGTATTGTCATTCATTTCAGATATTGCATTTCTGACTTGATATAAGAGATACCCGCACTTTGATAAATAAACTGTGAAAATGTGTGTAATAACAGGAGATATCAATGTTTTCAGTGACAGAAAGAATTGAGAGGATAATAAGCATATCAAATATCTAAACTATTCATTGAAAGATGAAATTTCTGCTCAGTGCCATACAATGCTTGATTTCACAGAGGAGAGACAAAAGGACAACCAGGAACCATTATGTTTTCAGGCCAGACGAACTGGCTGAGTGAACACAGCATCCTTCCAAATATGCCCACAGGTTTTACTACATCAACTTAATAATATTTATTTGTACAAAGGTGTATCTATTGGAAGGATAAACAAAATCTGGTGAAAAATCTTCTTGTGATGGCAGTATATCAAATTACGGAGAATACAGATGATTTTTTCACTCTGGGGTGAGGATAAAGTTAAAAGAAAATGAAGTGGCTGATAAGTCTCATTTTAATTGCCTCCTAGACTCTACAAATGAAGTTGATCTGTTTCTAACAGTACAATAAATGAGATCCTGCTTCAGACTTAGAATTTTTTACTTAAAACCTAGAATTTTCTATTTAGATTTAATTATTAAAAGAAAAAAAAATATATATATTCATTTGGTCTTGTGTGGTGAGACACTGGAACAGGTTGCCCCGAGAAGCTGTGAATGCCCCATCCCTGGAAGTGTTCAAGGCCAGGCTGGATGGGGCTTTAAGCAACCTGGTCTAGTAGGGAGTGTCCCTGCCCATTGCAGGGAGGGTTGGAATTTGATCATCTTTAAGGTCCCTTCCAACTCTAACCATTCTATGATTCTATGATTCTTTCATTTTTTGAGGAGTCCCAGCTTTCCTCCTTCCAAGGGAAGGTTGTGCTAATGATTCATTACTCCTTTTTCAAAATTTGTGGGTTTTTTTCTGTTCACTATCTAACCTCATCTGTTAGATTAGACAGCTTCACCAAGAGCTGTGTGGATATCTGCAGAATACCATCAGTTCTTTTAACTTTCACATTACCAAAACACATTGCCCTTCCCTCTCTGTCAGGCTTTCTAGATTTGAGCGCCTTGTCATTTAGTCCATTCCAGGATGAATCACTTGTAGAAGCAGAGCTCTGGAGAAGCAACCCTCTCGGCCATGACCAGGTACTGCACCAGTGCAGCAGAACTGCATCTGTTCCACCACATTTGAGTCCACACAGGACTAGTAAAGTTTATCAAGCATTTGTCCTTTTGATGTGAGTACTAAAATAGTGGGCCATTTACTAGAACAGTTGCTGTTTGAGCCAGGGGAACTATAAGCCTGAGGACCACACATGTTAAATGCTGGGTTTGGAGAACACTCATCCCTCATGACAAAAAACTACAAAGCTAGGGGATGGAATGGATTGTCTGATATCAAATACCACAGATTGTCAGGTGTCATCTACAGTAAATTATCCTAGAAATCTTTTATTAAGACAATTGAGAAGAAATCAGTTTTAGACAGAGATGTAATCAAATGGACTAGATAACTAGACTCAGGAGTCCTGGTATTTCAGATGAATAAAAGAGGCTATCACTAACACACACTGCTTTTTTTTTTTTTTTTGCTTTTTTTTTTCAAGAAATCGCAATCATTTTGGAAAACCAACAGGCTCACATGAATTACAGACAAATGAAATTTCATGCACTACTGAAATGCAGCAATCTCTGAATGACATTTGGCAGATGGCAGACTATACCCAGCAAATACACAGAATGAAAAGCCAAAAAATTAACAGACAGAATGTAACCTTTCCCAGGAATTTGCTCAGCCTTTTGAACGAATATGGGTATTATTCAATATGGCTGGCAACTTTTATCCAAAAGGGAGCTGTGTTTGGAGGCAAGAACTATCGAGCAATGTGTCCCAAAAAAGTACTTTGATCCCTTATGCACATGCAGATGACCAGCCCAATATAAACAAAAAGATAGTGATTATATTTACCCTGCCTACATTTTTCAGCTAAAAGATGGATTATATTTCTTCCTCCCATTTAGATTCCTCTCTGCAAGCTTTATTTTCTTTCCATAGAAAAAAGATAAGCAAAACAAACCCCTTAGTAGAAGCAACCAAGTCAGCAGAGAAAATTATAAGTCCAGCTTGCTGCAGAACTTCTGGTGTGATGGTTCTTGCAGAGTTTCTATGTGATTATGAAAGATGCTTGTGCTCTAAAATCAAGGAAGATTGATGTACTAGTCATGATCTAAGTTACCCGAGTTTATAAAGCAAATTCGGGACATTAGATGTAACAGTGTCAGAAATATTCATTTTCCTTTTCTGCATTGCTAAATTAGGTGATCTAAGTTGATAAAAAAATAAACTGATATAAGTTGATTATTTTTTCCATACTTACACTTTCAAGCTGTTCAAAATAGCTCTATGATCACAGTGTATTAAGCTAGAATGTACTGCCAAAATGTCTGTTTTCAAACCTCTAATTCATATATTCTTTTCTCTGTAAAAGTTATGACAACATAAAACTTGTTTTGCTGGACAGATAATGGTGCGGTTGGGCAGATATTTTGTTTCAGTGGGGAAAAGGGCAGGGACCTGTCAATTTAGAATAAACAAAATTATATTTTGATTCAATGTTAAAAATAAGTTCATTTTTCACTTTAAAAATAAAATGAAAAGTTCTTTCATCTGTGTTTTGTAAGTTAAAAGTTATGAATTATAAAATTTAATATATTATATGTTGGAAAATTCTAGTTTCTATATAATATACATTCTGTACATATCAGTATTGCTGAACACATTTTCTCTTTTTTGCAAGCAATACGAGACAAACCACTGCAACCATCCCTAAATTTTTTTTCAGGAAAACAGCCCTGGATCTAGCCCTAAAGCACCAAGATCTGCATTGTACTGAACTAAGAGAGAACAAGTTGCAGATAGTCTGTCCTAGAAAAACAATTGTATTAGTACAGTTCAAGTTATACAATCATTTTCTTTTTCTGTGCTCTTCGCTTCTACTCCAGAGCTAGGTATTAATACAGTTATACTTTTATAGTTATTTTCCTTTGGTTACATCAAAGTAAATAATTTCCACGAGCAGTTCAAGAAGCACCTCTCTCCTTGTATAATTGTATCCGAAGGAAATTATGAAGTAGTACAGGTACTCAGTACAATATTCCATCCCCCTTTTAGATGGCTACACCCTTTCTAGTGCAGGTAGGAATAAAGTAGATAATGAACATATCCCTATTCAAGCAGGATTTCACTTGCAGATAGCTTTCAAGGGAAAGTTACATATTTTTTTTAATGATTAATATGAGTCTTAAATTTCAAGTGTTGCATTAACATAAAAATGGTACAGTAGTTTTCTATAAACTCTCTTAAAAGTACATCATACATTCAAGAGGCATATTTAGGTTGTTACATATTCAAACAGTAGGTTTAGTAATAATGATAACTACTTAAATATAGAGCATCACATTTACCATTTTTCTCTGTTTAAATTATCCCTTCTTTCCTTCTCTTCTTATATTCTACTGGATGCAAAAAGCTGAAAAAGACCTGCACAGCTGTTTTTCATCTCTTTAGTGCCACTCTGAATAACATTAGTTGAAATCTCAGTCTAAGGAGCCAAACAGGTACTTTCTCAACTGATTAAATTTTCAAACCTTCAAAATCTGTATTATAAACCTTATATAAAGTAACCCCAATTCCATTATTTTATAATCAAAACAGACATAGAAAATATGCCTGCAGAGTGGATAACATGTTTAAAAAAGCACCTTTATATTATTCAAAGGAAACAAGGTTGCTTTTCAAAAATATTCACTGAAAAACATCCAGCAGGTAAGTAGGTGCTTTAATACTTTCAACTCTCGTGCAGGCATTGGAATAGCAGGTGGAAACAAAAGACCCAAAGATAAAATCTTGCACATCAGACAACAGAAACAGCCCATGTTAGAGAGCGCTAGCAAGTCATATGCATGCTTTATACTGCTAGTGAATGCTGGGCTTACACTATTTTATTTTCCTCTGCCACAATATTACATTTTCATTATATGTTTCTTGAATAATTTTTTATATAGCATAAAATCTATTGAAGTGTCAGAGGATATTGTCAGTTGTATTTATTAGACTCTCTTCTCAAAAGATGTCTCCTTCAGGATCATTGTATTTACATTTTAGGTACTTAGAGAAATTAAGTGTCATAATAATTAATAATAACTTAGTCATTATCATAACAGGCATAAAACATGGGGGTTTATTCAGAGAAATGCGTGGTACTATAGCACAAGTAGTGGTTTAGAAATAGTGGCTTGCTGAGAGAATATATCACCTTAGTACTTCATTCTTTAAATATAGACAAAAATCTTCTACAAAGGAGAGTGCATGTTACAGAAACTGAATTTGGGAACAAGATGTGTGAGGGTAAAAAAAGGAAAAATTGAGTTTCAGTAGAAATTTAGACCATCCAGAGACTGCCAAACTCTCAGTCAAGCATGCTAGGTTCAGGTTCTCTCGTAACTGCTTTTCACACAATTTTTAAGCTGTGAGTGATCTACAAATCAGCTTGACCAATGGCTTAATCAGGCTTCAGTTTATTGTTTAAAATGAACTGATAATTTCAATTGGTTTCATAAAAGATTTTTCCCAGCCTTTGCTTTTGCTAGTGACATTTCAGAGCAAAATGTGCTGGAGGGAATCCTAACGGGAGAAGTCAAAGGCATGAAGAAGTTCTAAAATACAGAGAACATCTCCGTGGGATGGCTCTTATAAAATAGAAAAAAAGAGTTAATGGTACATCAGCAAACCCTAATATACGGCTGTCCCCCCAAAAAAGAGATTGTAATTGCATGTCTATGCAATATGAAACAAAATAGAATATGCAAAAGAGATTATTAGAATTGCAAGGAAATTTTCTAAAAATTAGTACTAGGATTTTAACAATAGTTCTCAGAACTGTCTGTGCATAATATACTCTGAAATGTTATCATCAAATAAAATATCCTCAGACAATTAGATAATTAACAATTTCATTGGTAATCCAGTAGAAATTCCATGATCTGAGCAGTTAAAAATAACTTTTCATTCAAGTAAACCAGTCACAGGCTCAAATTTTCCTATAACATTCATTGGTTGGATAACAAAATTGCTTTAATGCTGGTGGCATGGCAACAGATCTGTGAATACTGCAATATAACTTTATTTATAAGTGAGCTCTTTCTCTGTACATTCGTCTTCAGTATACCATGAACAAGTTACTGGCAGGCTTTCCCCAGAGGAGTCAGTGCTTAAGATCAATGGGTGAAATTTCAGAGATTAATCTGCTTAAAAAGATAGACCATTGAGTTGCTATACACAAATCCTTCAAGCTTTTTATCCACTTGTCATACCCATTCAGACATACATCCATTTCTCAACACATAATCTATCCAGAATTTCTTAATTTGTTGCATTAGAGCACACATTAAAACTAAGAGAACATACCTTAATGTGTCAGGAAAGTAATAAATAGGAGAATGCAAAATATCTAAAATAAATGTTGATCCCCACTATACCAGACCACACGCTGTACATTCAGTTTATGCTTAGCCCCTTGGTTTAAAAATTGAAACTATACTGTGCTAGTATTTTCCCTTTAGCAGAGCTAAAGTAGTGCAGAAGCCTTGACTTACACATGTAGCTCTGAGTTGAATGCGGTGGAAAGGATGGGCCACAGGGTCTTCACTCACTTGGTTCCCTAGGGCAGGATTCTTGTAGTGTTAGAAGACGATCAAGAGTCTACGGGAATCTACTTGCAAATAAAGACAGTGTTTTATATATTCTAACTATTAGATATGTATTGTATCCAAAGTAATATAGAAAAAACTTTAAAACCCAGGTGATTTTCTTTTTTGTAGTCTCTGTAGCAAGAGTCATGATATTGATGAATTTTGTCACTATCTATTTGCGTGATTACTAAAGATGAAAAATAGTGTTAGGCTGGAATAAATTATGTGTATCAGAAAGCGGCAGAATACTGTCATGTCAAAGGATGCCTATATTGCAGTCACAGGAAAAGCTGGTTATCCAAAACTCTAGAATTTCACAGAAGTAACTGTGATTCAAAAGCAAGTTTTGGGTTAGATAGTTCTTCTGTAAATATCTGATGCTGCAGCAGTGTGGAGGTCAGCATATTTCAGGTCACAATCCATGTTTGAAAAGCTTGATACCTGGTTACGCGGTTAGCTGCTAAGAAAAGTCAGAGAACTGCAGCTTGAACAGGACCCAGATAATGTCAGGCTTATTTGTGCTGTACTGCAGACACAATAGAGACTGTAACTGAGAGACTGTGAGCCTTTGGTAAAATTAACTTGAAGACACTTATGTAAATTTAATTAGGGTGTCTCAGACTCCTCAGAGTGAGTGTAGATGCTGGGATGTGGAATGAAGCAGAGAAGTCTAGCCTTTTCCCCACCACATCTGAAGACAAGTACAGAGTGGAGGAGGTGGTACAAATATCCCTCAAAAAGAATTCCTGTCAGTGGATTTGGGGTAGGCGTGGGAAGTTCATCATTTCAGCGGACAGCATGTTAGAAGTTTAGGAAGAGCTGCACCACGCTTCTGTGAAATGTCATACTATGTTTAACTGTCTTTGCTGGTGAGAACCTGGGACAAGATGCAGCAAAGGCTGAGGATATCTTTATTGCACACACTGAGGTGTGGTGCAGAGGTCTCAGAGCAAGTAGAGAATTTAAATTGTAATTTTTTGTGGTTCCATACAATGGGGATCTTGAAGTGGCACAGATGGGTTCCTGTCTTGCTGACCAGAACCAGAGGGCCAGACAATTTTCAAAAGCAACTTCTATGCAAGGAAATCTCTCCTTATCATAGTGTTTTCTAACTTGTCACAGTTGGATTTTTTACTGTGTGTGCATATGAATATTCTCAGATGTCTTGTGACTGCTAGTTGATCCATCTCAAAGGAGTACTCTTGTTCACTTTTCATCCCCAGGGAGTCCTCCTGTCTCCTCCTAAGGTTAAACACATAACAGCGAAGTTATATAATAGGCCCATAATAGTAATTCTTGACACATTTTCAGCAAGCAGGGATATAGGATATGTCAAACCATATGGAAAGAAGAGATTTTGCAATTTTATTTTATTCTTTTTACAAAACTGAATTTTTTACTCACTGAGAGTTGTTTTAATTAACTCAGTTTTGATAGTTCCTAGGCACTTCAGTATTAAATTTATAAGCTATTTCTGAACTCTGCTACAACTTCTTTTTTCCAAAGTATGAAAAAAAGTTTCTTCAACAAAGCCTATCAGCCAGCAGAAATATAACCAAAAAAGGATGATCTAGGTGAGAACTTTCTGGCTTTAAGCAGCCTACCTGGCAATCACATTGTGTTTGCAATAATGTTAACTGGCTCATGTGGAGGCAATACTTTCTATTTATACACCATTTTTCACAATATGCATCACCTGTGAAAGATCTCTAGGTTAGTGCTTATTCCCTGGAGAACATAGTTTTTTGGAGTAGAAACACCTTACAAATTCTGCAGTGCTGTATCTGTTCAGGCACTGCACTTGCAAAATGATTCTGCTTTAAGCAAAATTTATTTTAACCTTGAAAACCAAGAATGAATATATAAGCATTCAGAAAGAGTAGTTAGAAATTTTCCTTAAAGGATGTTGGTTCCCACCAGAGGACCATGGGGCTAAGCTCCTATTCTATTCCTCATACTCAAGTGGGAACTGAAGCCTGGTTTTCGCATAACCACAGAATCACACAAACTCACAGACCGGTAGGAGTTGGAAGGGACCTTTGGAGATCATCTAACCCTACTGCCAGGCCAAAGCAGGTTCACCTAGAGCAGTCCAGACAGGAACACATCCAGACAGCTTTTGAAAATCTCCAGAGAATGAGACTCCACAACCTCTCCAGGCAACCTGTTCCAGTGCTCTGACACCCTCAAAGTAAAGTTTTTGCTCGTGTTTTGATGAAATTTCCTGTATCTCCTGTCCTGTTTCTGGGAACAACTAAAAAGAGTCTGGCCCTGTCCTCTTGACATAATCATTGATGAGATCCCCTCTCAGTCTTCTCTTCTCCGTAAGAGAGGTGCTCCAGCATGTTCATTATCTTTGTAACCCTCTGTTGGACTCTCTCCAGTAGATCCTTGTCTTTCTTGAACTGGACACAGTACTCCAGATGGGGCCTCATCAGTGCCTCACAAGGACACTGGCTGTTCACACTCTAATGCACTTCAGGAGACCATTGGTCTTCTTGGCCACAAGGGCACTTTGCCACTTCATGGTCAACATGTTGTCCACCAGGACTTCCAGGTCTTTCTCTGCAGAACTGCTTTCCAGCAGGTCAGCCCCTAACTTGTACCAGTGCAAGGGGTTATTCCTCCCCAGGTGCAGCACCCTACTTGCCCTTGTTGAATTTCATTAGGTTTCTCTCCACCCAACTCTCCAGCCTGTCCAGGTCTCACTGTAAGGCAGCAAAGCCTTTTGGTAGGTCAGCCACCTCTCCCAGTTTTGTGTCATCAGGAAACTTGCTCAGGGTACACTCTGTCCTTTCATCCAAGTCATTGATGAATGTGTTGAACAAGACCGGACCCAGTATCGACCCCTGGGGAACATTGTTAGTTACTGGCCTTCAACCAGACTGTGCTGGTGAGTCACTGCACAGGCAGCAGAGATGGAAAGAATTGAGCTGCTCTAATGCACTTATTTTTTTTTTATTTTTTTTTTAACCAGAGCTCAATAACTCCTTAGCGTTTAAGAAAGAACTGAGTCTTTTGAGCTCTTCTCACTTTTCTTTCTTCCACAATCACTCTTTACAAACTTATACAATTAAACAACCACATGGAGTTTCAGCTTGTTTCTAAAAATCTTCGTTACAGTATAGAGGTGCCTGCATTTCTGTATCAAAAGTGATTAAATATTGTTTGTCTTGCTTTTTACCATCCAGGGTAAGGCTGAACAGTGGATAACTGTAGTGCAGTTGATCCCATAGTAACAGGACTTCCTGAGGGAAAAGACATAAATCCACGTGAAGAATGGCAGCAGAACCTGATAATGCACAATTAATTTACTTATTTAAGTTATTGTTGTTAATTGGTTTAATTGCAGCTAATAAAAATTCTTATTGGTTTTAACTAGTTATTATTCCTGTGACTACATAGCCTACAAAATCAATTATGGAATTAGGACTTAAGACTCCCCTATCCAATATTTACTGTAAATCTTAATGAAAATTAGAATTAAAAGGTATCTCGTGTTCCTATTGACTTATGACAACAAACTTTTACTTGTTTGTAACTTGCTTCTGAATGAGCTACAGAATAGAATAGCTGGGTTTCAAAATGTCTAATGTCTCTTTCTTCTGTGGACCTGCTCAAACCCAGTCCTGAAATCTCCAGTCATGGTGATTTTTCATTTATATCAATCACAGAATCACAGACTGTTTTAGGTTGGAAGTAACCTTAAAGACCACAGAGTTCCAACCCTCCACCATGTTCAGGGACACCTCCCACTAGACTACATTGCATAAAGCCCCATCCAACCTAGCCTTGAACACCTCCAGGGATGTTAGGCATTGAAAGACCACTATAAGGTCTTTCCAGAGTCATCTCTTCTCCAGGTTGAACAACCTCAACTCTCAGCCTGTCATAGACTCATAGAATCATTGAATTGTCTAGGTCAGAAGGGACCTTTAAGATCATCTAGTCCAACCATCAACCTAATTCAGATGAAAAACAAAACAAACAAAAAACAACAAAAAACCCCCCAACCTGTCACTGAATCATCTCACTAAGCACTATGTCAGCCCATCTCTTGAACACCTCCAACGATGGTGCCTCAACCACTTCCCTGGGCAGCCCATTCCGATATTTAAGAACCCTTTCAGTGTAAAAAAACTTCCTGAAATCCAATCTGAACCTCCCCTGGTACAACTTGAGGCCATCTACTCTTGTCCTATTGCCTGTGATATGGGAGAAGAGGCCAAACCCCACCTTTCTATATCGTCTTTTCAGGGAGTTTTAGAGAGCGATGAGGTCTCCCCTCAGGCTCCATTTCTCTAGACTGAACAACGTCAGCTCCCTCAGCTGTTCCTCATAAGACTTTCTCTCCAGACCCCTCATCAGCTTTCTTGGTCTTCTCTGGACTCACTCCATCACCTCAATATCTTTTTTGCGGTAAGGGGTCCAAAATTGTACACAACACTTGAGACGTGCATATTACAGGATGATGATCACCTCCCAGCTTGTACTTGCCTCACTGTTCCTGATAGAGGCCAAGATGCTGTTCTGGAGAGGTGCTCCAGCCCACAGATCATCTTCATGGGCCTCCACTGGGCTTGTTCCAACAAGTCGGTGTCCACCCTGTGCTGAGGGCTCCAAACCCAGACACAGCACTCCAAGTGGGGTTTCACCAGGTGGGGTGGAGAGTGGAGTTGAGGGACATAATCATTTCCCCCGACTTGCTGGACATGTTTCTTTTGATGTAGCCCAGGATGCGGTTGGCTTTCTGGGCTGTCAGTGCATATTGCTGACTCATGTTGAGCTTCTTATCCACCAATGCCCCCAAGTCTTTCTCCTCAGGGCTGCTCTCAATACATTTTCTGCCCAACCTATGTTTGAATGCAAGCCACATTCATGTTTAAATGGAGTTCTTAGACACATACGGAGTGAACATGTGCAGATCAACACATCCAAGAACCACAAGATCTACAAGAATAGTCATGGGATTGCAATCATTTCCTATAATGAAAACGTTATACAAAATATGATATTATTTAGTGGGTATAATAGAGATTTTAAATTTTTTTATTTTTTTTTCAAGAAACTTGGAAGTAGAACAGGAAGTACTGAATCAAGTTGGATCATATCTGAAGCATTATTTCGTGGTGCCTAGTCTTTGCCTTCTTAATCTACTACTCCTATCAGAATATAGGCAGGAGTATCTGTCAGAGACTCAAACGAGCAACTTACATTAGTTTCCTGAAATAAACCATATCAGCAAAAGATATGCATTATCTTAGGGGAAAACAAACCTCAAAAAATTCAAACGTAGGAGATAAATAGGTACTACAGCAAATTAAGCCCTATGGAATTAGAAATTGTAACACTAGAGACCACAGCTTCCCTAAAGAGTTTGTCTTTTGCATGGTCAGGCAAAACAGAGAAGAAATAAAACTGAAACAGAGCTTAATATCTTTTATTTCCATTATATTATTTGTGATCTTTCTAAATTGTTTTCAGAAAGTCTAAGCCAGAACGATAATACTTTTCTGAACTGAGACACCAGAAAAATGTATCGAGGCTTTAAGGCTGCTGTTATTCTCTAATAAAAGCCAATGTCCCATGGCATTCTCACCACTTTCTCAACACTAAATTGTCACCGTGTAGAGCAGCATATTAAAAATAAGTGTCTTTCCCTATTTTAATGTAAAGGGTCAGTTCTGAAAAGGAAAAAAAAAGTAATGCTATAAAACTGTACGATGCTGGATGTAAAGGTTTAAAAGGGCTTTCAGAAAGTCTAACCCATTATTCATGTGGAACTGATGGCCAAATGTGAAGTTTTGTTTAGCTGAGTTTACTGATACTTGTATTAAATTACTTCTGGAACTTCAAATTACTGATATAGTTTTGAATAAAGTTAATTTGTGCAAAATCTGAACTGTCTCTTGTCCTGAGAAGGGAAGAAGAGAAGGCTCCAGAGAGACCTTATTGCAGCCTTCCAGTATCTGAAGGGAGCTACAGGAGAGCTGGAGAGGGACTCTGTCAGAGAGTGTAGTGACAGGACAAGGGGTAACAGTTTTAAATTGGAAGAAGGGAGATTTACATGAGATCTTAGGAAGAAATTCTTTGCTGTGAGGGTGGTGAGGCACTGGAACAGGTTGCCCAGAAAAGCTGTGGCTGCCCCATCCCTGGTATTGTTTAAGACCAGGCCGAATGGGTCTTTGAGCAACCTGCTCTAGTGGAGGGTGTCCCTGCCCATGGCAGAGGGGTTGAAACTCAGTGATCTTTAAGGTCCCTTCCAACTCTAACCATTCTATGATTCTATGAAAACATCAACAGTACTTTGTTCTTCTGAATTAGAATATCAAATGTCTGAATTTTTCATTCATCCTCTGCGTCAGTGTGTCTGGCAGTTTTCACTTTAGACTCCTGAGATGGAGCTGACTCATGGCTATACAACTGTCACTGCTCCTGCATTAATACCCTTTGCCTCAGAAAGCACATTCTGCGGAAGGGACACCTCCAGCAATCAGCAAGCGTGCAGCCAGGACAGGATCCTTCCCTCTAGCCACACAGTTGGTCTCAAGATCCCCAGGCACATTTAATAACAATTTGTGAAGGAAAGTTATTGCTACTAACAATAATAACTTGAATGAGTGAATTGCCAATGTTCATCAGCCTACAAAGTCTAGTGTTATTTTTTAATTAAAAGAGAGACAGAAGGCTCAACCAATTTAAATTGATTTCATCTGAATGACATGGCTACCTTTTAAATCAAGTAACTACATTCCTAAATTCATTACTTTTTCACTCCTATATCAAAGTGACCAAAGACAACTAGCTTTAAAATGTACTCTAAATCCCTCTCTAGCTCTGTTTCATCTTACACAGGATTTATCTACAGTATGGATTTATCTTCAAACTTTAACAGTTATTGATGAAATAGTTTATTGAGGAAATGAGTGTCCCTAGAAGGTCACTAGCTAAATATTTCAAAAAACAGAAAGAAGCTCTTTACTATTCCTATTTCTTCTAGGATTTCCATCCCTTAACAGATGATTTATTTTGGAAATTATATATAAATAGAAGCTGTCTTTGAGGAGATGAAAGAGACTCTTAAAAACAAATAACACTTATGAAAAATCTCTTCTGAATAAAACAAATAGACTAAGATTAAAACAAGAGGTGCTTAACCTCACCTGTGAAAGTCTGTGTGCGTAGTCCTAGCCTACATGGATTTTGCTACTAATGTCAATATGTCACCAAGATGCCACGCCTGTGAAGTTAGCTGAAGCCACATAACCAGCATGAGAGCACACTTCCCCTCTCCCATCCATGTGCAGGAAAGCCATGAGAATCCAGGACTGAGTCCAGCAGAAACTGGGAACCTATGCCTTGCTTAGGGACCAGGAGCTGTGGCTTATCTCCTTGCATGGAGGAAGGACCCCCAGCTCTAGTTCAGTTGGGCAGCACATTGTCTCCACCATGTTGCCACTTGTCAGCTGAACCACATGGTATCTCCTCACACTGCCTTCCCTATGGTACCCAGGGGAATTCAATGAAGCAGGGAGCACCGCTTGGGAGAAAATGTTGGTTTTGATGAGCTACTGCGTAAGGCAGCAACAATGTTGTATTCCTGCAGGTGTTCAAAATGCGCTGACTTACCTGAAAAATGTAATAGTCCAGCAAGTGCAAGAAGTTCACAGTACCATATCACTTTGAACTTCAGTTTGAGTCATGCCCTTGAAAACATGATACTCCTGACAGAAAACTGGTCGGGCGGGGTAAGTACACAATTCTTTATTCTAAAGAATTTTACGGCATGATTTAGACTAACTGCTCTACATCATTAATATTTTATCCAAGCACCTAGTTCTCATCTTTCAGCAGAAGGGCAGAGAGGCAGCCTACAAGAGATCTGCACAAGGCAGCAGACCCAGTCAAGAAAAGAAACATACTTTTTGTTGTAGTCCTGGGCTGTAAACTCTAAATTAAGAATCAGTAGTGTACTAGACAGCATGCACTCAACAGGGTCAAGGAAAAGCCAGGAGTTTCAAGCACTGACCTCTCCTGTACTGTGCAAATTTTTTTTAGGTTTAAATTGGGAAATTGTCATGGTTTAGCCCCAGCCAACAACCGGGACCATGCAACTGCTCACTCACCGCTCCCCCCTCCCCCCCGGCTGGGATGTGGGAAAGAATCAGAAGAATGAAAGTGAGAGAAATCTTGGGTTGATATAAAGACAGTTCAATAAGCAAAGCAAAATCTTCACGCATAAGCAAAGCAAAACAATAAATTCATTCACTGCTTCCCATTGGCAGGCAGGTATCCAGCCATCTCCAGGAAAACAGGGCTCCATCACACGTAATTGTTACCTGGGAAAACAAAAGACATCACTCCAAATGTCCCCTGCTTCCTTCTTCTTCCCCCAGCTTTATATACTGAGCACAACATCACATGGTGCAGAACAGCCCTTTGGTCAGTTGGGCTCAGCTGTCCCAACTGTGTTTCCTCCCAACTTCTTGTGTGTCCCCAGCCTGCTTGTTGATGGGGAGCTGCGAGAAGCAGAAAAGGCCTTGACTGCCTGGTAACAACCAAAACCACCAGCACTTTATCACACTATTCCCATCCCAAATCCAAAACATAGTACTGTACCAGCTGCTAGTAAGAAAGTTAGCCCTATTCCAACTGAAACCATAAAGAAAGAAACATACATTCTCACATGTCATCCTTACAGGACTGATAATCTCCACACTAGTTTATATTCTCTCACTTTTTACGGCATCCTCTCAAAGAAAAGATGTAACCTTTAAATAATTTATTTGTGCTTATCCTGAACAATCTTTCAATCACTGTTTTGCTTAGCAGAATTTCTTCTCAGGGAAGCAAGTACTTTAAAGAATACAGAAATCTATATAACGTGCAAAATGTAAAATATTTGTCTCTGCTTACTGAACCATTACTGGAAGAGTTATTTCTTATTCCAGAAAAGGAACCTGCATGTGAACTGAAACTCCATTTGACAGTGGAGAAAAGGAAATACCTGTCAGCTGAATCACTCAGTTTGAGATTTTAAATTATTCTCATCACCCGTAAAATAACACTAAAACTGGTGGAATGTTAGTAGAGTTCACTGTTGGAGCAGCAAATTGCTTTCGTCCTAAGAAGGTATTAAGCTCCTGGGTACCTAAAATATTGCCTTTTTCTTTACTGTTGTGACAGTGCAGGGCAATCGATAGACCAGCATGACAAAGGGACAGTGAATACAAACACTCAATTCACTATGAACTGTGGTTTTAAGGTCAGTCCTATATGAAAGATATTCAGGATATTTTTACATGTGGCTTTCCTCCAGAGCCAAAGGTTGGCAGACTACCCATCAGCTATGTATCTAGAACTATCTATGTATCTAAACTACCATTTTCATTATTACTGAGCTTTTTTGACTGACATTGTGAATAGGGAGTCTACATGAATACGGAGGACTAGGAAGAGCCATATACAAAGGGATAGGGGCAGTCATAACTAGGTTATGTAATTTTAAATGCAAGTCTTTGCTGGGTACAAGCTCCATTGCACAAGCTGTACACACTACAAATAGTGCATGGACTGCAGTAACATCTTTTTATCAAAAGAGTATTGACACACAAAAAGGGTCAGAAAGAAAAGAATCTAAAGAAAAGATCAATACAGGAATTTACTCCTACTGTTACTTCCCTCCCATCTTCAAGTTATACAATGATGAAAACTTCAAGACCGCTTTTAAAGCATTCCATTATATCCCTAATGTCTTAATGTGATTTGCCAGTCATGTCTTTTCCTGTAGCTGTAGCTTCTAGCTTTCTTGCACAATATTAGCCAGAAATCAGTTTTGCATTTTAACTATCTAATTCCTGAAGCCATGGCCTGTACAGTTGTTAAAATGTATTTGTAAACAAAGGAAGACATTTTCCCATTTCCATAGATGATGGGAAACTGATCTGTAGGTGTTAGAACTCCTTTTGAAACAGGTTGTATAACTTGATGCCCCCACAACATCTCTGGGGATAAACTGTGCCTTGTCTCTCTTTGAGACATATATGCAATTTTACTAATTGACCTTAGGAAGTCAGCTATGTTTTTAAGGTCTGTGACAAATAATGAGGGAATCACAATACTGCTGGTGTTAAAAATGTGTGCCTTTTTAGGGTGGTAGAGAAATAAGCTTATCAATGATATTCTACACATTGTTTGATACTGTTTCTTTATGGATGTAGATAAATACCTTGGTGTTGGTCACTTTTTTTTGTTGTTCTTGCTTTTTATGTCTTTTTTTTTTTTTTTAACAGAGATCATAAATTTGTTATAAGTTTATTTGTGACCTTCTGAAAAATGGAGAAGCATTACATATATGTAGGGAAATGTAGCTAACAGATTTGCATGTCCAAAAAATATATAACCATTTTTATTCTTAATACAGAACAGTATTTGTTCTTAATACAGACCACATCAATAAATTTTGCCTTCCCATTCATGAAAATCTGTGTCTTTCTACAACAGCTGCTCTAACTACACAAGAGAAAACATATCTGTGTATCTCAGAAGACTGGCATTATATGCCTTTATGTTTTCATGCTAGCACATCTTTTCTGCTTATTTAACTGGTAAATCTGTGGTACATTTTTATGAATAGAAAGAGTTTGAACAATGTAGAAAATCACATATTTAAGGTTTGACCTTTGGAACTGTAGACATGAATTTTCAGCTCCCAAGATCATAAAACTGAAAATAAATTTGTTGATAGAAAAAAAAATAATGTAATGGCTTGGACATTCTTTTTCAGATATTTAAAGCAAAAGATAGATGAGGCTCTGAAGGAAAATATTGAATTTCTGTTCAATAATGAAGAAACTATTCTTCAGGTTTCTGAAGATATGGTTCTCACCCAATCTATAGCCATTAGATCACCATTAGTTCAACAATTTGTGCATTGTAGTGATTTTTATGGACAAGAGTAATGCAGCAGCAATGTGCAAGCTGTAATTTCTCTTGAACTTTTTTCACTAAATTAGAAGTTTAGGGATTTTTGATTAATGTTTAATGATTTTTGCCATACTGTGAAATTAAATTAGAACTACTCTATGAAATTCCAGGTCTTTTTTAAATACACATCCCTGTACAGTAGGAATTTTAAAAATCTTTTCTTCTTATAAAAATGTAGGTATTTATATTTTCCAAATGTGAAATTTATGTCTGATATACCTAGTTTCTGTGCTTCCACTATTCCTGGACAGAAAATGAGAAAATACTTAGAAATTGTCTTTGTCTTTCAACCATGAAATATTTCTTCAGAGAGTCAGTTTCTTTTATTTTTTAATACTGTCAATATCTACCACTTCCATTCTGCTCTGCTAGGGATTAATCATAGAATCACAGATTCATAGAATACCAGATTGGAAGAGACCTCGAAGATCATCTGATCCAATCTTTCTTGGCAAAGACATGGTCTAGACAGGGTGGCCCAGTACCCCATCCAGATGAATCTTAAAAGTGTCCAGTGTTGGGGAATCCACCACTTAGCTTTCCTCTTAATAAAAATGTATCTTTCCACCCAGATTCCTTAAGGCATTCATACAGAGTACAATCACTCTTAAAACAACTTTTTAAAAGTTTGTATCTTTTCAGAGGTTTATGATATAAAGCCTTCTTTTTTTGCAGAGTAGAGATTAAATGTTCTGATAGAAACTCAGCAGAAGCTATTTGCTGAGACAAAATGCTACTGAATACCTCACTGATCATATCACCCCTCAGTGTGTGAAGCGGCAGCTCCTGTCTCAAATCAGGTTTAGTATTTAGTTTAGTTAGAAGCTCAAAGCGGCAGCTTTGTCTTCAGTACTTCATCCTTCCAGCTTTTGACCTTGTCCTGGCCCTGTGTACCATTTAATGTCTGCTCAAATACATCTTTGGCATGTGTATTGTAAATTCTTGGTTTGTGACTGCGCTGTGTCTATTCATCTTGACTATTTCCACAGCATCTGTGCAGATAGTGCAGAGAAGAATACTTAGCATTCTCCAGAAATGTTTCAAGCAAGTCAAAGATAACTTCAAGATTATTTTTCCCTTGAATTAAATCTTGCTACGAGCAATGAATTATCACATACCTCTTACGGAAATGTAATTTATTTGTAGCACAACTTGAAAAGTAACTTTGAAACTAATAGAATGACTTGCAAAATAAACTTTATTACAAATGCTTGAATTATACTAATATACAAAGAAGCTCCTGGCTTCTGTAAAATCATTCATGTAAGTGATCACTTACCAAACAGTGTCAGAGCTTAGTAATGTGATGTGCTATTTAACACACAAAATCATCCTGCTTTTTACTATTTCTTGAAGGTTGATTATGTTAACTTTGTTTGATATTTTATGCTGGCATTCCACCAATCTGTCAGGGTTGGTTTTCATTTCAGGTGTGTTACATCTTTGTCCATTCCACCTAATTTATTGTGAGATTAGCTTGTACGTAATGCGATTTTTTTAATGAGGACAACAATGTTGTATCTAGCTAAGAGCAGCAGTGCTAAAGTTGAGGTGATAGATACAATCTCCACAAGAAAGAGAAACAAAATCTCTTGGTCTATCAGACTAATGAAAAAATATCTAAAAACATGAAATATTTGAGACTTTTTACTATACTTGCATTAAATCTATCTTTGTCATCCAATCCTTAATAAATACAGTGTTGGGGTTTGGGGGTTTGTTTGTTTGTTTTTACATATTGTAGTTTTTTACACTACATTTCTAGAACATATTTCATTAAGATAATGGCTAAGACAATCTCCTATTAGTCATCTTCAGTAAATTAAAATAAAAAACTGTTGACAGGTTTCAGAAACCTCATATATCTCAGGGACAAAGAATTCACAAAAAATAGAGTAATAGAAATTAGAAGAGGAAAAATTCTCTAGAAAAAAAATTGTTCAAAGTTTATGCGATTTTAATGACTGAATAGGCTACAGAATCAGTTATCTGATCAAAATTTGGCTTCTGGAACAAGACACGGCAAACAGAAACTTCTGTATATTGTGCAGTGCTAAAATGCCTCCTCTGAGGTAATACTGTTGGAACCCAATGTGCAAAAGGACCAGCACTTATGCTCTGGAGTCATCCGTGACATATTTCTATCCGAGAATAGATTATGTTGTCTATATTAAGAAAAAATAAAATCTCAGTGTGAAAATGCCTTGAAGAAGAGGAAAATACAGCTTATTTCACATTCCAGTACAGAACGTGCCCTTCCGGTAGAAATTAAGTTGCTTTTACAAGTTGAGCACTTTCTTCGGCAATAGAAGCTGGGCACTGCAGAGCAGGAAAGGGTAGGACTGAACTTCATCTTCCCTCATTTCACGCTGTCGCAGAATGCAATGTCTTTCAACTGACAATTCAGATAAGTAACCTTAAGCATTTGCATTTGGGGGGAAGGTTTCCAAGCTCCCACAGCTCTAGTCAGTCACAGCTCATTGCTTTTAACCTTGTTTTCTCTTTCAGGATGGATTTTATCAAACCTCCCGCTTATTTCACAGCCCACATGCTTTGCCAGCTGTCCTTGCATAATGCAAAACTCAAAGCTGTTACCTATTCAAAAATCAAAGTGTCCTTTGAATATAGCCTTTATAAAAGACCCTTCTGCAAACTTTTAAAACAAATATTAACTATAAACAGTATATGAAATCATAATAGAAAAGCTAAGATACTTCTCTTTTTTCCTTCTTTTTTTTTTCTTTCTTTTTCTATTTTTTTTTTTAAATATTCAAACCAAGCAAACATGTACATATATAGCTTTGATGGCAAATCACCTTCTGTCACTGGCATGTTTCAATTGGAAGGAGCTCTTGACACTTGTCATGCTTGGGGTGCCTAATAGTCTCTGCTGTCAGAAGAAAATTGGGTTCCTAGTAAAACGTTTGCTCTAAAACTGCATAAAAACTAATGACTGTATCAAGCTATGTACATTGCCGGAAGCTACAGTCTGCTAGGAGAATTGCTTTTTATTTGGAGGTTTGATATCATCATGCTGTCAAGGGCCTCACATTGGCGTTTGGCAGCCAGGACAATGAGTTCACTGTGCATTTTATTGCAGGAAACCTTAAAGCCAGCCTGCGGCTTGGTCCCCAGTGGAAGCTGATAATTTTAACAACGATGCTCATTCTGAAATTTTCTAATCAAAAAGTTTAGCTTCGTCAAGTTTCTGAACGCCCTTCAAACTTGGGAATGACCATTCAGAATAGACAGGGTATTTGGTTATTGCTTGTGCTGCTTCTGAAATACAACAGTGATGGGCCATGTAGTGCAATTTAGGACAAAATATAGCAAAACTGCTTTATAAGTCAAACATTAGAAGGCAATTGAAGAAAAAAACAAATTAAAAATAGAAATATAAGCCAAACCATAAATCAAACCTTCAACTTTATCAAGAAGACAAAATAATATGTTTATATGGAGGCATCCACTTCTTTCTTCATAAGGGAATACTCTACCAGAAAAATGTAGGTCTGCCAGCAGTGACACAAAGGAAAAGCAACAGTTTCAGTAGTGGAGGTACCTCTCTCACCTCTTTTTTGTTCAAAACAGACTGCAAAACTACATCTCTTACCAGAACCAACAATAACTGCTTGTGTTTTGACACCTGTAAAACAGAAATGTTAGCTTCTAGCTGTCATATTTCTATTTCTAAATGGCCTTTTCATGGACACACAGGAAATGGCTGTCAGCTTCCTGGGCCAGGGGGTGCCAGGGAATCCTGAAAATGCAACGACAGGGCAGCCCCATGCCCGGGCACTAAGCATCTCATTGAGGACAAGGGTGGGATATCAGCCTACGGGTAGACCTGGCTTGGGATAGCCCATGGCTGGGCAGGGCAAGGCTCTGGTAGGTCTAGGATCTTGCTAGGGCAGGGACTGATGGCTCCGGTGGGGCTGGAAAGGAGCCCTGAGTCATGTGCAGGGTGAGGAGAGACCTGGGGACCTGGGAAGAGATGTTAAGACTTGTTGATGTGCTCAGGGACATGGATGAAAAGTGGGACAAAGGGACAAGAGAGTTTTTCCTTTTTATCCATGGCATGGCCTGGTCAGGCTTCACAATGCAACACTGAAGGCCTCTTCAGTAAAAAGTGTTCCTGAAATGAAATGTAGAGGGCAAGAGAGGTCTGTGCAGGTTTCTTCTGGGGCTGAGGCTCTTGAAATTTCCCTCAGGCAATGCTGCCCCTGCCCTTTGCTGCCACTAGCTGGAATATAAATAGCAAAGTTCATCCTTTAGTTGATAAGCTTTTAAAAAGGGAGTAAAATTTAAACTAACCTTTCTTAATTGATTTTCTTACCCAAAGGCAGTCTTCCAGGCAGTTTGTGCTCTTGACCTTCCTGACTGCAAGATATCAACTCCCTTTTTATGTTGAATGTGTGAAGTCAGTATTTATATAAATGTAATTTTACAGCAAATATACAGTAAAAAATTGGTGTCTTTGGTTATAAGCCATTAGTTGTTGAGAATATCTTGAGAGAATCAGGTGGGACACAACGTCAATTAAAATAAATACATAAAAATGTGTTAATGATACTTCAAATGGGCATGCATTAACATGCAAGAACTGAGTGGTGAACTTGGTGAGCTAAAGCCAAGAATTATTAAGATTTTGGGTGAAAAGAAACTTTCTGAGTGCAGTTTGGATGAGATTTCCATCTCCTTGATGTGGCTTTGAAAATTTTACTCTCAGCCACAATTTCCTTTCACTTTCCCTTTAATTTTAGTTTTTTGTTTGTTTGTTTGTTTGTTTGTTTAAAAAAGGAGGGGGGAATAAATTAAAGTGTTGTTTTTTTTTTTCTTTCCGTCCTCTTCCAAACATAAGCCCACAGACTATTTTCTACTTGATGCATTTTTTCTGGAAGGAAGCAGAATGACTGCTTGCTGCACTGTGTAGGGTAAGGCTGACCCAGGCAAAAATGGTTACTTGTTTGTTTCTAACACTTAGACCTTTGGGTTTACTTCTGAGTTGAAAAACTATTCATAAGGCATGTTTTCTACAGAAGAATCTCAGAAAATTCAGCTGTGGATAGTTGAAAAATAATAGCATGTGGAAACACGAGGGTAGGTTGTATAGTTAAGTGCTTTGTGTGCAGTTTTTTCCTGCTTTTATGTTTTCAAATAAACTGTTCATGCCACTTTGTATCCTTTCAAATTTGAGTTTCAGGACCACTTATGAGTTCCTACTCTGACACTAAGACTAAAATCTGGATTTTGATCTAGGTCTAGTAATAAACATTGCACTTACGCATTATGTATTATGTTATAAAGCTATCCATACTAAAGAAATATCTGGATGATCTGAAAAGCATAAAGAACTGAAGTGGTGTACAAAGTTACCATCAAATCTATTATTTAGGTATGGAAATTGACATGTGAGAATATCTGCAGCTAAGCAAAACAGAAATAGCTGAAATAAGTTTCAAACTGAAGTCTTTTTTCAAAAAGTTGTTGTGAAGACATTCGATTTTCCTGTATTTCAAGGTGTGTGTCAGTAGTCTGGCACGTGGAAAATGGAAGTATAAATTATTTTTTGCCTGAATGGGAAAGAAATTGGGAAGAAAACCTTGCTTTCCTTTTTTTCGCAACTGGTTCAGACAGGCTCTTGAACTTGTATCTCCTACAGGCAGCACTGTCTACTGATTGTAGAAGCCTTAACTCTGTGTCTTTTTCCTCCAGGTTCAAGCCTTTGGAAATCTTTCTCCTTTTCCATTGGACTAGTTTGGAAGCAGAAAAATTTTTCTCCTAAAATTTCAATTCAACCAAATATTGTAATGTGTATCTGTAAAGAATAACCAAGTTATCTAGCCAATCCTGTTTTAAGGAGTACAATCCTGGATGCTAATGCTACTTCAGAGTTCAAGAACACAGTGTTCAATGAAACAGAGAAACAATAAAGCCTGATATTCCCTTAAGGGCCATCATTCCCTTAATAGAGGATTTCCCTGAGGTTTACAGCCATCTAGTAATATTACTTCACTTCAGATTCTTAACAATGATAAAGTTCACAAGGAGATTAGTGTTTGCTCCATTTTAAGAAAAGACAGAATTTATCCTGCATTTTTGAGGCACCTTACAGAATGCACCACACACTTAAAAATCTGACTTATGACAATTAGCCTTGGGCCACTTCATTATAAATATTATAAAAACAATTCAAAACCTGAGCTGATGGATTCTTATCTATTTTACCTGTGGTAGGATGACCTTGGCTGGATGCCAGATGCCCACCAAGCTGCTCTATCACTCCCCTTCTCAAGTGGAAAGGGGAGAGAAAAATTATAATGACAGAACTCATGGGTAGAGAGAAGGGCAGGGAGATCACTCAGTAATTAAGGTCATGGTCAAAACAGACTCAGCTTGGGGAAATTAATTTAATTCATTGCCCATCAAATCAGGGTAGGATAAGAAATAAACCCAAATCTTAAAACACCTTACCCCTCCCTCCCTGTCTTTCTTCCTTGACTTAACTTCATTTCTGATTTCTTCACCTCTGAGCAGCACAGGGGGATGGGGAACGGGGGTTGTGGTCAGTTCATCATATAGTATCTCTGCTACTCCTTTACTCATCAGGGGGAGGAATCCTCACACTTTTCACCTGCTCCAGTGTGGGGTTCCTCTGAAGGAGGCAGTCCTCCACGAAATTCTTCAATATGAGTCCTTCCCACAGTCTACAGCTCTTCATGAACTGCTCCAGTGTGGGTCCCTTCCAAGGGGTGCAGTCCTTCAGGAACAGACTTCTCCAGAGTGAGACCCCCATTGGGTCACAAGTCCTGTCAGCAAACTTGCTCCAGCTTGGGCTTCCTACGGTGTCAAACCCTCCTTCAAGCATCCACCTGCTCTGACGTGGGGTCTCCATAGGTTGCAGGTGGATATCTGCTCCACCATTAACCTCCATGGGCTGCAGGGGAACAGCCTGCTTCACCATGGTCTTCAACATGGGCTGCAGAGGAATCTCTACTCTGGCCCCTGGAGCACCTCCTCCTCCTCTTCCTTCTCTTCCTCCTCCTCCTTCTTCACTGATTTTGGTATCTGCAGAGTTGTTACTCACACATTCTCACTCCTTTTCCCTGGCTGCTGTTCTGCAGCAGTGTTTTTGTTTTTTTTCCCTTCTTAACTATGTTATCCCAGAGGCGCTACCACCATCACTGATGTACTTGGCCTTGGCCAGTGGCAGGTCCATGTTGTAGTGAGGTGGCATTGGCTCTATCGGACATGGAGGAACTTTCTAGTAGCTTCTCACAGAAGCCACCCCTGTAGCCCCTCCACTACCAAAACCTTGCCATGCAAACCCAGTACAACTCCTTGGTGTTGCATTGGTAATTTTTATCTCATTGACACAATGGAAGTTTTGGTGCTAATTACAACAGGACTAAGATTACACTTTAGGAATGACATCAATCCTGAGCACCACTTCCGCACTGAGGCAGGGTACCTTCTCTCCCCACAACCACCTCAATAGCTTTGAGGCTGGAATCCAGCTGGCAATAAGCCAAGTAACCAGTGGCATATGGAGGTGTCTTAAGCACGGTTTATGTGCCTGGCTCAGATTCAGGCTGAAATTGCTGCCAAACCACAGAAAGTATATGTATGTTATTCGTGTTTGGAATGGAAAAGGAGGAGGAACTGGCAGAGAACTCAAGGCACCACAAGCTCAAACTAGTAACATTATATTCTCAGGTTAGGGTTGAGATCCAGACGGGCACTTAAACCCCCAATATGTAGCTTGGGTGGAATACAGGCTCTTGAGTCCAAGTGGTTAGGATACATTCTGGGAAGGGGAATCCAATGCTCAGTACAACCATTTGTACTCTTTACACATTTTGGCAGGTGATGCTTTAACACAGAATTTATGAATAGGATCCTAGCATTCAGATGTCCCCACAGAGAATGTTCTGAATTCAGCCTCTCCGTTTTGATTTCTCGTGTTCAAACATGGTAAGATTTTCAGCAGAGTTGTCCCACTTCACGAAATAATCTTTCAGCCTTGCCTCTTACCTGCTGGTTAGTGGAGTTTCTGGGGATGTAAGAGATTCTAGGCAGAAACTTTCTACATGAAACTCTTTGTATCTAAGTAAAAAGCTTAAAAACATAAGACTATTACATAAGTTTCTAGATGTCACTGATTTGTTTGAAAAGTCTTGTATATCTACACACCTCCTGTATATCTACAAAAAGCGATGCACACATTGAGTTGAAAGGGTTTCCATAGTGTGTCTGATGGGGTGGCTCAGGTATTTCTTGCTCAGAATACTAACTGTATCAATGCAGTACTCTTTCAGTTCTGTGTATGAGATATGTAGATACTCACATGAATAGCAATAACACTACTCAGTAAGCCAGCCACTGACAGACACGGTAGTGATGCTTAACCTGCCAGTGTTAGCCTAAGCTTCCTCTAGCCATCTTTTTATGTTTTAACTACATTTCCCATATGTTGTTCTCTTTTTTCCAATCAAAATTCTGCGTACATATTCACTTCCCTCAGATACTTTTGATCAGTGACCTTGATCAATTTAAAAGAAAGTTTTTTTTCTTAGAACATGGTTGTATCTTTTCTAATTTCACTCAAGGATTCAGCAGTTGGAGAAGGAAAAAAAAAAAACAAAACAACCAACCAAACAAAAAATCACTATTTATGAAGGAGTTCAGCATTAATAATTTCAATACAAAGTTCAACACTTAGAACATTGTGTTCTGTACATTGTATGACATTATGTGCCAGAAGCAAGAAACCTGGTTTTATCAGCTTGAAATAATGCATTTGCCATAATCTTAGGTACCACTGGAAGACTATGTTTTTCATTTTCAGAAAACATTATATCCTCAATATGTAATTAAAACATAAGAAACTTGGATGATTCCCATGCTTTATCAAATGTAAGAAGGTAAGAAAACTAAAAAAGCTTATGGGCCTTTTCATTATTGGACCAGATTTAAAAATGGAAAAAAAGAAATCCAAGATATGTCTAAAGAACAAGATCAAAAGTGAAGCTTTCAGACTCTAGAAATCCTTGTTTTATGAATTAATATTTTATAACCTGAAAGTTCATCCATTATTAAGAGTCTTAGTGGAGAAATAAGCTAAAAAAATCTAATATATAAACATTATTCCACCTCACTATATAAAAGGGAAATTAGCTTGATTTCTTCAAACTCATGAACAGAACTTTTCACAATTTGGCAATTTCTGTCCTACAATCTATCCCTGTCAGTAGATCTTAAGCTTCATTCTTGAAAAAATTTTACCCATTGAAAAGAACTGGGTAATTAAATATTGTATATTAAAGCCACGTGTACACTGCTAAATAAATAAGAAAAGGAAAAAGAAAAAAAAAAAAAGTGAAGCCACGTCTTTAGTGCTGAATAATTTAAAACTCATCCGCCCATGTACGTTTAAGGAAGACAAGAGGATGGCTCAACATGCAAATCATCAGCCTGTCTTTAACAAAATGGCTCAATCTGTCTGCAAATAGCTCTAAATATGTGACTTAAAAGGACTTTACATATGGTACCTGTGTCTGAATTTAGGATTCTTTTCTGGAACTTACATGTAATGGAGATGTTTGGACTTTGGATCCATGCTGCTGTAAAGCAAGGAGACAGACAAGACAGGATCTGTCATGAGAACTCCTGTACTCCTGTGGATAAAATGATGCTGCATTTCAGATGCTGAAACAGTTCTACTAACTTTCAGCAGATGTTACAATGGAACAAAGTTTGCGTCATTCACAGAAAACCCAGAGGAACTTTCTAATTCTATGCATTTCTGTGTTCTGCCACTTTAGGTTATCATGATTTAGAGTCATTACTCCTCACCTTCTCTTTCTGAGGAAGACATTGTGGATGAAGCCGTGCTTTTTTTCACAGCAAAATATGGTTTTTCTGTTAGGCAGTATGACAAAGATTTACTTCAGAATATGGTGATTCATTTGCTAAGTTTAATGTAGGATAATCTACCAATCATTCTTATGCTTTTCTGGTACTTTATTCTGTGGATCAAGATGTTATGTAGTCTCTTCTAGGGGCAACTGTTATCCCATTACTCCTCTATAAATTAGAATAATGCAGCTGATGTTTATCAGCAAGATATCTGGTGTTCCAGATTTCCAACAGTTTGCCTGAGATCAGAGACTTATCTAGAGGAAGTATTTTCCCATTTAAATACATTTTACAGAAAAGGTGGACTACTGACTTTCATCCTGTCATCTTTCATAAAACTGTCCTGTGAAATTTCAGCTATGAAGATCAATCACTATCTTGTAGGTTAAATGTGAAAAGGCTTCTTGTGAAGCCTGATAGGCTCCAGATGCAAAGTGTGCCCAGGGCATGCCTTCTAATGGAAATTATGTCCTTTACTGACAAATTTGGATGCTTTTGTGCTCATAACAACTGCTTGGGCTGCAGATGCTCTACTCCAAATTACGGTGTGGATCTGTACTTGTCAGATAAATAAAAACAAGGCATAAAACTTCAAGAGGAAGTTTTTTTCCCCCCCTATCTCTTCTCTCCCGTCAAACTTCTTGAGATTTTCACACAATAACTGGTTCCTCCATGATGTCTTACACAAGTCCTGCATTTCTTACCTGGGACCAAGCCTGATGAGGTATAACAGGACAGCAGGTTAGTTGTGCATGCACTAGTTAATGAAATCTGCCTGGAGCCATTCTCTTCTTCTGTGGTCTGATATCATCAGAAGGCCTCTACCTCTGCTGTTAAACTCTCAGTCTCCAGATTAAACTTGATACTTGTAAACTGCTTACTTTGAATCAGCCCTGGTATGTGTTAACTCCCAGACCATGCCCAATTGAGCTAAATTTCCCAGACAAGTACCATGTTACAGAGCATTTTCATATTCTAGACCTATAACCAGGGATGCTACTTGGCCCTAACTGGTACGTATCTAACCGTAATGTCTGATTGTAGATACATACTTTAAATAAAAATAACCTGCAAAGCTAGAGTATAGGGTGACAGTAGGCACAAAGAAATTCAGATAAAAGCAAAGTCAATACAACTATTCCTAGCAACTATGATTTTAAAAAAACTGCACCAACTAAGTAATAAATGTTTCACAGAATCAAGCAATTGGAGAATCACAGACTAGTAAGGGTTGGAAAGGACCTTCAGAGATCATCTAGTCCAACCCCACTCAGCCAAAGCAGGTTCAACTAGAGCAGGCTGGACAGGTACACATCCAGGTAGGTTCTGTACATGTCCAGAGAAGGAGACTTCACAGCCTCTCTGGGCAACCTGTTTCAATGTTCTGGCCTCCTCAATGTGATGATTTTTTTTCCTTGCTTTGAAATGGAATTTATCACATTCTAGCTTGTATCCATTGCCCTTTGTCCTGTTGCTGGGCACCACTGAAAGGAGTCTGGCCCATCCTCTTGACACCTGCCCTTTAGCTATTTATAATCATTGATGAGATTCCCCTCAGTCACCTTTTCTCCAGGCTAAATGCACCCAGGTCTTCCCTGCTGTTCACAAACAGTGGTTTGTCTGTTCATTGGAAACATATGTTTCTTAGTAGGAATTTAGTTGTATTCAGACAGGATGTAATTAAATTTTGGTTTGTTCTATAGTAAAAGAGGTTGCTTCTACGTTTTTGAATGTGATAAAAGACTTAAAAATAATCCTTCTACCTGCCTGGCAAGACAAAAGAAGTAGATCTATTTACATTGTGTTTATGATAATAATACTAAATTATAATAAATATATAAAAAATAATATGATAAATAATAAATATTAAAGAATAAATAAATAATGGATAATAAATAATTAATAATTCTACAAGGTCTGATCCTGTGACACTTACTTGCCTGAGTTTGCCCATTGACTTATGTTGATGTTGGGTCAGGATTCAAGCTAAGTCAGAAGAAACCTTTCTATTAATTTCCACAGGCTTTGAATTAGATTCTTCTGTGCCAACAATTCTTTTTGAGTGAGTTATTCAAAGGCACATTAGTGACTTCAGGTATGTTTTGGCATCTGGATTAGTTCTCATTGCAAAGTTTTCCACAGTGAAAAGCAGTGAAGTCTTTCTGTTCTTTGCCAAAATCAGTATCTCTGCCAAAATAGGTCAACAAACTCAAACTCATACAGAACAACTGGGCCAAGTACATACAAATTTACATCAAACACCTGTCTGGGATACAGATTTTGGATTCTAGATCTTGCAACCAAACCAAATATACTCTAGAAATAAAAATGTGTTTGGTCTATAGGCAAACTAAAAAAGAGAAGGAAAGGAAAGAAAAATCAAGGAAAACAATGAAAATTACTGCAGTTACCTGTAGAACATAAGATATATTTTCTAGGATAAAATTCTTGGAATTCATCAGCTTTACATGGAGATTCAGTTGGGTTTTGGGGGGGTTTGTGCTTTTCATTCATCAAAGTCTTACCTTCCTGCTGTAAGCTTCATTCCAGCTGGACCCTTTTAAAGCTCAGTACTGTTATGAAGGTCACCTCATTTTAAATTAAGGCCACAAAAGGCTTTTAAGTTAAGACTGAGGTGCAGAAAAAGCGGTATATGATGAATCTCAGCTAGACAACTTAAATCAACCTGGTCTTCTTTTTCAGTAGGTGATGTATTCAGTAGCTTCCATAGGTCCCAGTGAGTTCTCAAGCTCTTTGTGAAACTATTTTTTTTAATGATGTGGATAATTTTTTGTCTTGACTTAAAGAGAAATACTGAAAAAAGTTTAAAGTTATAAATCTACTTTGAACTGCACATGCTACATATCAGCTCAATGTTCAGTTACTGCTTTCCCTCACAGGGTCTAGCCAACACATCTTTCTCTTACTCATAGTCAGGAAAACAGAAATAATTTTCAAATTAAAAAAAAAAATAAATCATAAATCATTATCTTTTGAATTCCCTTCTTTGAACAGCAAAGAACTGGCACCAGTTTACATTCTGATATACAGGAGATAAGGTGTACTCTACCCTTCCCACAGTACAACTTTCTTTGCTATGTACTTTCCAGTGTATAAGTTCTCAAACCTCTGCAGTATTGGCAACAACTTTACATTTCACAGCTCCCTTTCTCTTCATTCATAATTCTTCAAGGCAGCTTAGCGTCTGCCATAGAAATCACTTACATGGAAAAAAAAGTTATAGTAGGGAAAACTGTAATGACTTTTCTGTGCAAGACAGCATCTGGGTATTCAAAATTACCTACATTCTGGAACCATTGGCATCTCAGCAAAATACCAGGAAATCCTTCAGATTTGCAAGTGAATGACAGTCAGACAGAAGTGATCCAATTCTTTGGTGTGTCCTTATTTTTTTTTATGTATAAAAATTAATGCTAAGATATTCTATTTGAAGGTATGCATTTTATTAATCATGCAAATCTAAAGCACCATACTATAGATTTTTGAGTTCCAGACATTCATCTCTCTTCAGATTACAGCTAGTACCACTATCACAGTTTATTAAATGGCCTTACATTTTCTACTTTAAAATTTTATTTTCAGTCACGTTACCTGTCTAAACTCTAACTGGATGGCTTACAATTTAAACACCAGGTGTCTGCCTCAGGCTGAATTTCTCTGGAAAGTTTCAACAAATCTGTTCAGTAGTTTGTTGAGAGCAGGGTCAGAGGACAATGAAATTTCCATGGAAAAAAAAACATGCTGAATTCAAGAAAATCTCTTCTCTTCAAACTTTCGGATAAAGAGCTTTTACTTGGCACATCAGCTTTCTTGGACACCGCATACTAGCAAACCGGGAGAAGAAATAAATATTTCTCAAGTAATTCTTCTGTCCAACTAGAAGAATGAATTTTAAAAACCATTTTGAGTGAAAGATGTGGCTGTCAGTATGAAAGGAGTTAATGGTTATTTTGAAAGTGTGGTTGAATGAAAAAAAAAACACAAAACCAACAACAATTTTGAGCAGTGACTATAAGCTTAAGACTGTTTCTCAGTCACAAAAGCCCAAGGACTTCTATAAATAGTTTATGTGACGTTACCAAAATAAAGTAGTGGTCTTTTCCATGTTTCTAATCATCTTTTTGGCATATTAAAACCAGAAATATTTTCAGTTTACCTTATTTGGGAATGTAATAGACATACACCCCCACTGCACAATTCTGATTTCAACAGAATACTTCTTCAAAGTCGATAGGTGTCAGCTATGTAACCATACCTCAGGTCTGCCCTTTCAGTACCACAGAAATTATGCTTTTCTGGCTAAATCCTGGGATATTGGATTAAAAAATACGATGCTTTTCGTGGTTTAGCAGTCTACTACACGTTTTCCAAAAGTGATAGGAACTGGATGCTCATTTTTCCTTGCAAAATGGAAGATTTTAAGCTATTAAAAATCATGTGAGATTGAATGTTGTACTAAACACAGATAATGCAGATGAAATGTTTTGTTCGCTGAAAATCTGGTCTGTAGCTTGCACACAAGCTCCTCCTCGAGGACCTGAGAATTATTGCACCAGAAGAGAATACTATTTTTAACATGGTATTTTGCCTCATTTGGCGTTTGACAGAAATAGCTCTGATTTCTCTCTTATGAGCTGTTGTTACTCTTTCTGAACCTTTGGCATCGGCCCAAGATGCCAAAATATTGGGTGTCACTTTTCAGTAACAGAATCATTGAAGAGAATTTCAGATACAGTCTAACAGAAAACTATTTGGAGTGAGCTCTGTATTCAGATAAACCAACCCTTTTTCTCAAAGAGCTTCTAGGCACCCCTGGGCCAAAGGTGAAGAGAGCTGAGAAAGTGAAGAACTGGTGCATATGAACTTTTTTTCATCATCCAGCTTCGTGTATGATGTTTGACCTGGGTGAGAGAAGACAAGGAAATTTAAAAAGAAGATGTGCAGAGAATTACACATCACATGTGTACACCGTAAGAGAGAGGATACAGGGGATGTATCTCTTGCTTAAATCTTTATTTCCTTCTTTTAAATGATTCCTGATGTATAAAAAGACGAGAATAGAAAAGCAGAAAGTTCAACCACATAACAATGTCCAGCTATACTTTATACTTTCTTCATGTTCATAGAATCACAGAATAGCTAGAGTTGCAAAAGACCTTAAAGATCATCGAGTTCCAACTCCCCTACCATGGGCAGGGACACCTCCCACAACACCAGGTTGCTCAAAGCCCCATCCAACCTGACCTTGAACACTCGCAGGGATGGGGTTTCCAGAACATCTCTGAGCAACTTGTTCTAGTGCCTCACCACCCTCACAGTAAATAATTTATTTCTAGTATCTAATCTAAATCTCCCCTCCTCCAATTTGAAACCATTACCCTCTTGTCCTATCGCTACACTCCTTGGCAGAGTCCTTCTCCAGTTCTCCTGTAGCTCCCTTCAGATACTGGAAGGCTGCTAGAAGGTCTCCCCAGAACCTTCTCTTCTCCAGGCGGAACAGCCCCAGCTCTCTTATGGAAATTATTTTTTTTTATCTGCAACTCCCTTTATTATATGAAGGGGAGTCTAAAATCAATGTTTCTGCTAATTTATCCATTTATCCACGTAGCACGCTGTCAGTTATGGGGGGGGAGCGGGAATCAAACAAACAAACAAAGCATAAAAATGACTGTGTGTGAGAAGCTGGTATAGGGATGAGTGGGATGGGAGCCATGAGAAGTCCCTAGCTCAGAGAGCAGTGAGGACCAAGCAGCACTGGTTTTATTAAAAAAAAAATTAAAACCAGGGTGAACTGGCAGGGCATAAGGGAAATTTGGTTCAGCTGTATAAAATGGTCCTGTAAAAGAAACTGTATGTGAGAGTGTATGTGTCTGTGTGCACATGCAAGTTAAAGCCGTGAGGGAAGAATTTTGAATCCATCAAGAATTTGAAATACTCTTACTGTAAAATTCTATATGATTATTTAAAAAGCCCCATGAAATGGAAGCAATTTTCCATTAAATTTAAATTGTGTTTGTAGGATTTTTTTCAAGGCAGGGACGTTAATCTCTTTTTCCATAGCCATCTTGAGACTGATAAACCCTGGCTACTTTTTATATTTAAATACAATTTTATTTTCTTTGAATTTTATAATCTAAAATATTTCATAATTGGACATGGTGGATAACACTGCAAAGGAAATTCACAGAGAACTGAATACTTTTTAAGATTTTCTCATTGCTTATTATCTCATGTCATTCTTGCTTAGTCTGAAAACTTTTGCTGGCAGAAATAACAAAATTGCACATACTAAGCAAATCTTATAGAGCAGAAGTTAAATGCTGATTTTACATTTGTAGCAACCCTAAACAAGTCTCAACTGCTTATCTGCTCAGAACAAAGAATACCACATGACCTGTGCTCAGTGATAACACACATAGTGTCAAATGCTAATGAATATTAAAATAAATAACAAAATAAAATAAAAAAAAATGTTTTGTCAGATTTTTTTTTGTGCTTTGCCGAAGTGCTTCTTCTTCCCTCCTGAAGTGTGTTGTGCCAAACTGCAGATCAACCCGGGGCTGAGAAAAGGCCAGCTTTGGTTAGTGGAGAGCTGCAGCATAACTCTTGATGAGGAAGAGAAGGGCTGGGTCCCTGAACAGGAGTTAGATGTAGCTAGAGATAGAAAGATCATATGTAAAGGGAGGGAAAGCAAGGGATATCTACCAGCACAAAAATTCCAGAGATATCTCTAGCATTTACTTACAGACTCACTACACTGATATTTCAATTTAACTGGGTTTCTAGATAACAACCTATTGTTAATACTGATAACATTCATCAGTTTGTAATATATCCCCATACTGCTTTTTGCAAGAGGATAAAAGATAAAAATGCAACATCCAAGGGAGAAAATAACAAACAGAAGACTATCCCATATAGTCTTAATAATGACATACAACACAGAACTCGGTGTTAAAGTTGCCATGACAGCTGCAACCCAATTTCATTGCAGTTGGTATTGAATTCTCTAAATAGGGATATAAAGTACGGGTCTCAAAATAATACCTAGCCATAGTATTGAGGCAAAGCAGATTGTGTCAGATAATTTCATAATATTAGTATACTCCATTTCTCACTTTTCCAAGCATTGCCTACCCTTTTCTCAGCAGGGAGTGAAAAAGAGAGTGATTACCTCAAACATCAGCCTATCATTATATGTGAAATATGTTAATGCAAAATGTGTTCCTTAGAGTGCAAACCAGCAGTGGCAACACTTGTCTGTACTTCTTCTCAGCCCTGAATTTGCAAAAGGGGCTCAATGCAAGCAATTCCTTTCGTCTGAAGGAGCAGAACTGTGGCTAATGGTATATCTGTACCACAACATATAGATTACAATGGCAACTGCTGTATAGAACAGTTTCATGGTAACAGACCCCTTGTAATTTTGGGTCTTACCAGCAGTTAGTGGGATTTCAAAGCTGCCTTCCAGAAGGGCAAAAATACAACCTGCTATGAACTAGAGTTTTATAAATTTATCAGTAAGATTATGGCAGGACTAGTTCATATTACAACCCAAGAAGCCTCATTTTATCCCACAGTCCATCTTAGCACATACAGGATGCTTGAGGTTTGATAGTTGGCAGCTGGCTGGCTGCTTGTCTGCTTGATTCCAAAATCGCTTAGGAAACTATTAGTCCTGAAGTGAAGAAGAGAGACAACACTATTAAGGGCTAAAAATGAAGACAGCACCTCAGTTCCCATCGAAAGGTGAAGCTGTCAATGGAAAATGGACTTAAGCTTCATACCTGCAGGTTCTTGGTCTTCATAAAGAAAGAAGAACATAACCATCGATGCAGTGTGCAAACACATTCATCTCAAACAAAATGATCGTGAAAAATTTCAGGTCCATAACCCCTACTGAAGACAAATTACTCTCTTCCACCTTAGTTACTTTGTATCCTGAAGATACTTTGATAATGGGAAAGCTGCCAAAGAGTGACAACTGACCTAATAAATGGAATAAATCTGTCAGTACTGTTGTCGGTTTCCAATCTTGTCTGACAATGCATTTAGCTACTGTATCAGGGCAAAATGAGGCTTGCAGAACATCAATTCCATTTAAATGAACACAGAAAACTGCTTCTACAGAAACTCCTTGTTGCCTGGACTGTAACTGCATCATTTGAAAGTAAGTTGCTTGCATTTATCAGGAATATAGCATCATCAGTCCCTGAAATGACCTTTCTTCAGACTCTCATCCAAACCAACTAGAATCATAGAATCATAGAATGGTTAGAGTTGGAAGGGACCTCCAAGATCATCAAGTTCCAACTCCCCTACCATGGGCAGGGACACCTCCCACTATACCAGGTTGCTCAAAGCCCCATCCAGCCTTACATTGAACACTCGCAGGGATGGGGTTTCCACAACATCTCTGAGCAACTTGTTCTAGTGCCTCACCACCCTCACAGTAAATAATTTATTTCTAGTATCTAATCTAAATCTCCCCTCTTCCATTTAAAAACATTACCCTTGTCCTATTGCTACACTCCGTGACAAAAAGAGTCCCTCTCCATCTCTTCTGTAGGATCCCTTTAGAAAATGGAAATCTCTACCAGCAGATGCCTTGAAAAACTGGGTATGGATCAAAAGCAAGAAAGTTCTTATTGCACCAAATTCAATTAAGCATAATACTAGAATCACAGCAGATTTTAGTTCCAGAAACAATCAAGAATTTCTTATTAAAAGTTTCCCTCAGTGTAGGATACTGAGGTGGTACAACTCACTGTAACACCCTGCAAGTCAGTAGAACTGTGTTGGCTTTTTCTCTTTTATTAGGGTGAATGCAGTGAAGGACTGAGAGGCTGAGAACATTTGCATACTAACTCACATAAAAATATTTGAGAAAAGAACTGTGTTATACTTCATTTTCATGGAGCTGGGGGAAAGTTTTTCAGTCACTGTCTGTACATGTCTGTGCAAACCTATGCAGACCCAAAGCCCATGGAGACTTCTTACGTTAAAAAATACAGCTGAAAGGGGTTGTAGTAGTTGAAGGTTGCATGAGCAACCACCAAACAATGGGAAAATGTCCATTATTGGGCAATGCTGGTACAAGAGCAAGCGTGTCAAAGGTAAATTTTTGACCGAAATGAGAATAATTCTAAACATTAGAATTTTTTAGTATAATCCAGTGAATTTATTTAAATAAATTCCAGTATGTATTGCAAGAAAAAAAAAAATCTTTAACATTTTTTAATGTAAGTTACATCATTTTTGTGAGATCAATATTGTTATTTAAAATAGCGGTGGATTTGATGCCATGACCTAGAGTCTTTAAGCCCTTTTCTCTTTTTTTTTTTTTTTTTTTTTTTTTTTTTTTTTTAAAAAAAAGGGTGAAAAAAAATTNTTTTTAACACAAAGGAGTGAATGAAAATTTCTTCAAGACTGTTTCTATGTTTTTCCAATTTTTATGACTCTGACCTTCCAAGCTATGATATATTTGGTATCATAAATTACCCATGTACTTTCCAACTTGTCTGAATCCTGACATACTACCTGAGAAAGCCAGCTGAAACAGAACAATAAATAATTCCTGTGAGGGGAAATATTCCTTTCTGATACTTACACTACACACATGCATTTGTTGTTGGCTTCCACAATTGCTTAGCTTCAGAGTGTCTCCTGCAGAGCACCATTTCCTCAGACATATTGAAAAACTGTGAGCTACAATAGTAGTGCCGGCAAACACAGCTTCTCAAAAGATTGATATGCACAGTGTATCTTTCCTTCTAAAAATACAATACCTTTATATTAAAGGATCAGTGTGAACCACATCAGAGCACACTTTTGCCATTTTAGTTATAAGTAGCAACATATTATATTTTATATGAAGCTAAGGCAATCATTGTTGGTTTTATATATTCATATCAAAAATAAGGACACAGTTGCAGGCTCCCAAGCAATAACACAGCAGTATTTCCAGATATTCCAAGCCTAAGTTTATTGAAATACTGCTTTTGTTGCTTCAAAGTATTTATATTTTTTTTTCAGAAAGCCATACAAGACCATTATTAAAAGGTAAAACTAAGCACCTCTGCCTTCAAAAAATAAACTGACAGCTTCCTCCTTTAAAATGTGAAAATCTGTAATAGGAGAATATATTTTTAGTGGGTAAATTATCACAGGTCTGTTGATCTCAGCTGATAGTATCATATTCTCTCAGTATCTGGTATTTTTAATCCTATGTGCTGGCTAGTTCAGTGTGAAGTTCACCAGCTTTCACACATATGCACTCAGAATAGAAAGCACACTCCTACATAAGATAATTAGAGGGTGGATTTAATGATAAAACAGGGCAGACTGGGATTATGAAACACAGGGCTCAGGCTGAGAAGTGTATCAATAAAAGATGTTTACGCTTGACCAAATTGTTTTATCCACTTTCCTCTCAATTTTTTGTCTCTTGTTCCCTCCTAATCCACCTTGATTTAACCCTTTCCCACTTTTGGTCCTCCTCTATATGTTCTATAATGTCTCACACATTCACACAATTCCTTTGGAATGTCTCATAAATTGCATGTAATTCTCAAGTCTGCTTCCTCTGTTATCCCATAATGAGTCCTGTAGCTGTTTAGACAGTAACCCTTTCAGTCTGCAAGGTGCTCTGAGAGAGACTGTCCCTGGTTCTTGGTGGTCTTCCCACTGAGGACAATAGTCCCATAATTCTCCTTGGATGGTCTCAGGATGATCTGGTTCAGGGTACCCATTTATGCTACCAGAGTTCCTTAGACTGGCATTATTTCACTGATTTTCACTGGGCCTTTGTGTGTTTGCTGATAAGTTTTTAATCATGTAACTACATTTGTCAGCTTATGATTCACATGAGACAAAGATCATTCTCCAAAGCCATCAAATGTTATGTTCCTCAGCATCTCCACATTGCCAGTTCAGTGGCTTTTGATCCCATCTCTTAGTCTTAATTCACTTCAGTGTTTGTTGCTTATTCTTGTTACTGATGTGGATAAACAAGGTATGGATATATGAACTACCATTACCAGTTAGATTCTTAGTACAGCCCATCTCCTCGCAGAAGAGTTTGGAGAAATGTCTTCCACATTTTTTTCTCTCTCTTCTTCCTTTCTTTCCTGCCTCCTCCAAGTAGCAGCAGTAGTTTTTCTGTTTATTTTTCCCACTCCTTTCCCCACAACTCCCATCCAGAGTTTTATTCATTATTTTCTCTTTAGAAAGTAGATATAACAATGTAATGGTCTTTAATAAATATGGCTGTAGCAACTTATTTTTATTCCCTCTATTTTCTGGATTTGGGAACTGAGACATAACATGGAAATTACAGAAGCTGTGAGTTACTCCTCTCAAATGCTTCTCCATTTCCATATCCACCATATTCTGAATTAGGTTGAAGGATACTCTATTTTGGAAAAAAGTGACTTTACTTAATGAATTACGAAGTGTTGTTCTAACTTTTCACAGAAATCATACATGACATATGATTATAAACTTGTCATTTACCAGTGACTAGTTTGTCACTTTGTGTGGGATTCATTTCAAGATTAAGACACCTACATTTAACTGTCTATATAAGCTAGATGTCTAAGAGCTCATAGTTGATGGCATTCTAGCCAATACACTCAGAAGAGCCTGCAAGAACAACTATATTTGAGACATAGCACATGGTTGGTAAACATGTCACTGGACCTGTGGGAGAGCTGTGCATGGGGCCAGTTCAGTCACAAAAATATAAGAACATCTGAAATACTTCTGAATTTCAAAAACTTCCTTATAGACTTGGTAGATATGATGAAGGACCCAGAGCATACTCTAACTTTCTGAAAAGTAAAAAAAAAAAAAAAAAAAAAAAAGGGGAGAAAAGAAAAAAAAAAAAAAAAAAAAAAAAAAAAAAAGCAAGAAGGAATTACGTTATTGCTAGTACCAATAGATAGCATAAAATGAGCAAGTGACAAGAAACTCTTAAAACACAATAATTTATCTGCCCTGAAGGTAAAGTGAAACCCTTAGACACAAAATTAAGGTGTTTAGACAACTGAATTGAATCCTAGTGTTTTGCAACGACTATCATGGGTAGAGTTGACATCTAGGTAGAGTCCTAAATTCAGGTGCCACTACTTTGAGGTTTGAGATCTTTCTTGAGTAAGAACTTCTATTATTATAAGCCATAAAGAGTTGTAAGATGATAACAACAATGGCTTTTCCCCAAAATAACCACAGTTGAATTCATTAACTGCCTTATTCACTTACTGAATTACCCACGATCAAGTATATACCTTCAAAATAAGTAGACGTGGATGTGGAGATCTGAGGATGAGACAAACACAATGCAATCTGACTTCTGACTTGAAACTTTAGAAACAGTTTTTTAAAAGTTTCCAAAATTTTCAAGAAGAAAGGCTGAACTATTTTCTGTCTACAGTCCTGCTTCCAATCAGGTGATGGAAACTGAAAATGTTCAGGTAGATTAAAGGGTTCTGTGAGCAAAATGTTTCTTATTGATTGCTCATTGTTAGCAACCCTTTGATTTTACTGGTAGACTCCATACTTTCTATTTCTTCTCCTTTATGTGAAAGAAAGTAATAATTTATTTTTATTTAATGTGAGATTTTCAATATACAGTTAAAAATGGAGACAAAAAGATGCATTAAGCCGATTCTAAGGAAAAGGCCTTAGATAAGATCTTTCATTCAACTCAATCACCAGAATTACATCTGAGTTACTCTGGTGTACATCATGAAAAGTCACAGCTTACCTAGGGCTCTCAGGTCTTACTCTAGAATCAGATGTAGCTGCTACAGACATAACATTAATGCCAAAAATTGCAAAACTGCTTCAGTTTGGACAAGTCAATTACACTTATCAGATTTCTGTAGCTGCAAATTCTGCTTATTTAGCACAGCAACTGTGAGACTAGTATTGACAATAACAAAAGAAAAAAAAAAATCCACCAGGGATTATTATCAGGGGGGGAAAAAAAAAATCTACATCTATAACTTTTGTTAGAAAAATCCTGCTGTACTTGCAAAATATCTTTTCTAAGACAGAGAATTCATGCTGTAGATTCTGTAAAGTTACTTCCATAAGATGTAACCTCCACAGAGAATAATAAAAGGATGTTATCAAAACAGAATAATCCATTAATATTAACTTTGAGATCTGTTATTACTGCAGCTCTCTTCTAAAAGTCATAACTGAAAATGTTCTCTTTCTCTTGAATTTAAAATCACAACATTTTTAAGCACAGATACCTAAATGAGAAAGCAGATTCCAACACAACTTTTCATTCTGCTTTTCATTCAACTTTTTATTCTGCTATCACTCATGTATTTCAGGTGAAAAAGTAACTAAATACATTCAATGCAGACAAGAAAAAAAATTCTAAAGCACTGAATAGAGTTTTAGTGAGTGAGCAGAGAGCCTAACAGAATTACGTAAACATGACTAAAGCAAAACTGATGCAGAGAAACTTTGATGCTTGTATTGTACCTGAGGCTGGTTTGATACACTGCAATATCTGATTATGTCTAATATAGGTTGGATGGAGTAGCTCCAATAGCTTCAAGGGGCTCAAACTTTCTTCTGGTGTATGATCTTTTCTTCTGTCTCAAGTTGTAGCTGTACATCTCAGAAAGCTGGATCTCCAAAAAGGCTTTGTTTTGTTTCCCAGTTTATATATTTATTTTCTATTTCCTGATGCTTATCTCCTGTCTCGAATAGGATAAAATTAAACAGGGACCAGAAAGATCTGATAAATGTGAGATTCTTTTCTAATCCAGTTCTCACACAGGCCATATGGCTGCAATGGCACAGGACTCTAAACAGTCCCATGGAGAACTTCACTGAAAGAGGAGGGAAGCCCTATATCTCCATGGCAGCACATCTCCACATCACTTCCATGTTCCTGCATGAATATCTTTCTTCCTGGAAGGGCTATTAGATGTTATTAAAGTGATAACATTAGGCAAACCCCACACCAAGCTTCTTTGACCATGTGCTTTGAAATTTTGCCAAACAATTGTCCTAACTGATTATTCTATTAATCCTACTAAATTTTGCTCATTTGTGCAGAGATTTATTGATCTTAATTACCTAAAAAGATTATCATTACAAATGGATTATAGTTGTTAGATCCCAGATGCCTCACTTTGAAAAGATACTGCCAACTTTCAAAGTATTGTTCTTTGGTGTATATTAATGTTTTTTTTTTTGATAAAAAAGGGTGGAAAATGGCCAGTTCATAGAATGAAAAATCAACGAATGATGCTGGCAAAGATGACAAACTAATAAAAAGCCAGATCCTGGAATATAAATTAATTTTTAGCTCAGTATAAGATATTCTTTATTTGCTTATTTCTTTTAATCTACCAGTCTTTATACAATGTATTTGTAATCTTTCATGACTAGAACATCTTTGAACAGAAAGAGAGTGTTTTATTTTAATTGTTGGAAATTTGCAAAAGCCAAATATTATGTGTAATTTTGGCTCAACCTAAATTCATCTATTGTCTATCTCCCACCTGCTAATCATTCTTCATCTCTCTCCCACTTACTAATCAAAGGTAGAAAAAAAGGTTTAGTCCCTTCCTACAGATCTCTTAAATTGTGTTGTCTCTTGGTATAAGCTCACTTTAAATTGCAGAGTTGCATCATAGGAGAATAGATTATAAAAGGAAAAATCTGCATTGAAGACCGTTGTGTTCTTATTGAATAAATGTTAACTCAGAACCATGAGATTTTAACTCAGTTTTCACCAGCTTGATTCCATCTGTTGTCTTTTTGAAAGAAAAATTATCATAGCAATTACAAATTAAAGAAAACTAAAATATATACCCACTGTAAATTACCCTGGAACTTCATGAATTTTAAGAGAAAGATTGTTCATCCCTGTAGTTTTTCTGGACAGAGCTGATGTTTTCTTTCAACTGAATAGACAGATGTACAGAAGACATATAAAGGCTCGACCCTTGTTAATTTCATTTTCAGTTTTATGCCTGAATACCATTCACACTTTCCCCTTAATCTTACTACTTTATGTTTTTGACAACAGAAAAACATCATCGTTATGCTCCTTAAAAATTATTTCAGTTTAAATACAGTAAAGACAAATAGATTCTTGAGAGTCTTATTTTAACACCAAGACACTCAAGAATTTTGGTCCAGCACCTGACTGTGTTTGGAGATGGTAACTCCATGCATTTTATAATCCTCAGGTATAGAATAATACCTCAGAAACATGTCAAGAATCCTGCTTGACAAAAGTTTGTAGAGTGCCTTGAAGATCTGTGGATCTTTAATATCTGTGAAAAGTATTAGCAAAACCTGAAAAACTTGAACTTCTTTTCAGCCTATAATCAACATATTACTCCAGTGACACTTCTATCATATGATTCAGAGGAGAAAGCCTGCTTTGTTTTCTTCTCCATCCCCATAATTTAGGTAAGAATATAAAAAAATTTCTTGGTAATTCAAGAGACAAGCTGTCAATGAACAATACAGACACCTTTATCACTTTAGTAAGATCCTGTGCAAGCCTGGAACCATGATCCACTGCTATAATTAAGAGAGAACTACAATGGAGGATTAATAAAAGAAATACCATCTGTCAGTGTTTTTGTTCAAAAAAGACATCATATTAAAGGAGTGTGAGCAGGCAGAACAATTTGAAGGAAAAAAAGCAGTGCAGCGGTGCAATAACACCATCCGTGAAGGAGCACAAAGCAACAGACTCAAAATGGCCCGGGGAGGCAGTGTCAAAGGATAGACAATGCAGTGCTTTCTCCTGAGATTCAGAGAGGAGACCTCACTTTCACAGAGGCACAATGTAATGGGGCAGGTGCAGGAAGACCATTCAGTCTGTTTTGAAGTTTCTGCTTTGCACATATAGGCATCAAACACAGAAGCCAGTCCTGCAAGATGCAGGATCTGGGAGAACGAAGCCAGCTGAGATGTAACCTCATATGATGGGTGGGGGTCCTGCCACCCAGCGCTGTGCTCAGAGCTCAACTGAGAACTTGTAAAAATTCTGCCTTGTATAGTGGTTCACGACTTCTGCAGTTCAGCTTGTTGCAGTAAGCACTGATAGTAGATCAATGTGCCAGAAGGATGGATTTGTCTACAATGTCTTGTAAGAGGGGGTTTTGTGTTTGAACAGGAAAGTCACACCTGGAACTCACTGCAGAGGCAGTTTCAGAGCTCTTGGCTGCTGGAATATGAAGACTTTAACAGAAAAATCAAGTGCTCATGGAGGTTGCTGGATCTGCAAAGGCAGTATGTTTACCCTCAAAGAAGTTCCACACAATGGACTGCCAAATTATATACCATAATGGTATGAAGTTGCAGCAGGGGATGTTTAGATCAGATATTAGGAAGAATTACTTCACTGAGAGAGTGGTCAGGCACTGGAACAACCTGCCCGGGGAGTTGGTGGAGTCATCCTCTCTGGAGGTATTTAAGAAATGTGCAGAGATGAAACTTCAGGATATGCTCTAGTGGCCGAGATAGTTGGGTTGGGTGATTCATTTTGTGGGGTTAGATTTTTTTTTTTTGTGGTGGGGCGCTTTTTTTGGTCTTTGTTGTTGTTGTCGTTGTTGTTGTCGTTGTTTGTTTTTGTGTGTGTGTGGTCGGATTCAATGATCTTAGAGGTCTCTTCCAACCATGAAAATTCTCTGAATCTATAAACCGCCTTGATGTTTTCAGTTTGAAGGATTACTTCTTTAAAACTGTACTAATCTGTGGTGTATGTTTTAAACATTAGTAGGCCTGAAACTCTCCAGCCTTGAGAGAGTCCCACAACTTTATCAACTTCTGGAAGAAGCTAATGTTTCTGTTCGTTGTTCATCTGGATAGTAGCTGTCCTCCATCCATAGAAGCTTGCTGTACAGGTTGGGGTTACAAGAAAGGTGGAGTCCCGAGTTTGCAGCTACGGTGTGGGTTTTCTAGTTCAAAACAATTATACTCTGAATCGTGCTGTGATACATTCCCTGGCAGAAGTATATCTTCACAATGTCTCTTGTTTATGACTTCATACACTGGACATGGCCTCAAGTATTGGCTCAGCAACAGAAGAGGCTGTAGGGAGGCTGAACATGTGCAGGTTGTACATCTTGGTCTGCCGAGAGTTACAGATGTGATTGATCTTACTTTCACATTTCCATTCTAGTCATAATTTCAAGCCCATTCTGTTATTGTGAGCTGAAAGCAACACTCACATAAGGTCAAATGTTTAAAACTTGGGAAGAAAAAGACTGTAATTCTACATTTTCCTGGACCGTTCCTCATCCTGTGTGTTTTATTGGTTTGCAGTTGATCCTCCTTCATCTATTCTTGTGGTATTTTTTAATATAACATTTATTTTATTTACAGTATTTACTACAACTTACTTATTACCTTTATGCTAGACTTTTCCCTAAAGCTGGGTGAAGAAGCAAAGGATTTGAGGTCTGGGACACATAAGAAAATGAACACTAACATTTGTAGCTTTCAGGGATCCCAAAAGACAGTGGAAACAGTTTTGAAATAAATATTTTGGCATCCAGATCACTTTGAAAAATAAGGACTTACTCTTAAAATGTCTTTACTAACACAAGAAATCACTTTTGAAACTAGCTATAGAGTAGTGTATGAGCCTATGGTGAAGACAAGATTGTGGAAATTACCAGTATTGTACTCTACGCTGGGCTGAATCAGAGACTTCCTATAAAATATTATGTGCCTTGATTTCCCTACTGACAAAACTAGGAGTAACATCACTATTGCCAAACTTTCCTCTGGCCTGCTTAGAGAACTTGCTTAAAAAACTGTGAATCCTTCAGTAACGAAAGCTACAGTGGGGTTCTGATCATGAGAATGGCCTTGAGACTCTACAAAACCACTTGCATAAAAAAATGAGTGAATAATGTTTTCCACATCACAAATCCTTCTCAAAAATAATAATACATCTGAAATAACTAAGTACTCACTATGTTAATTTTTGAATGTGTATACATTAATTTAGAAGACCAAATTGAAGGATTCATTTAATCACCGGATTCTCTTCGTAGAGTTACAAGAGGCTCCAAGACATTTAGCATTCCTGAATTCAACTTTTACTCTTTATTTGTATATCTGTCACTAGCGGGCAGAGTCAGTATTATAGCTGTTAGCAAAAATCCACAAGAAAGGCTGCTCCCAGTCATGACATAAGAATTAGATCTGTCTGTCCATTCAAGAGATAATCAATTTGACCATGCAGAAGCAATAAGGTTGAAGAGAGTTATAAGCAGTGAGTAGGCTGCTTATTTGTTATGTTTTGTTGCTGTCCAGCACAATATCATTGTGTCCCAGGCACAATGTCCCTTTTTTAATTCCACTGATTATGTCTAGCTGTTAAACTCAGGATGCAGAAAAAATCTCTAGACATTAATCTACCTTCAGGTCAAACATCCAGTGTAAGGGAGCTTTTGCCATTAGTATCAGTTCTCCTTATTCACTTTAGAGTAAGTCACTATGTCTGTCTTTGAAGGCTGAGATCTGCTAGGCTCGTACTTGAATGTTAGAAAGAATGTTAGAAAGAGTCAACATAAAATGCTTCCCAGAATTCTCTTTTGAATTAAGTAGAGGTCTAAAATCCTGCAATGCAATAATGAAATATATTTGTTTTGTAAAGAAATCATACCTTCCTAAGGAGGAATCATAGTCCTCCACTATTCTATAATTTTGTCACCCACCGTTTTCTCTGCTGATGCATATAAGATCTCCAGAAAGTTTTTTAGGCAGATATGGACAGCTGCAGTACCTGAATGCTGGCATGAAAAGAATAGTGCAGAGATTTATTTTAGCCACTAGATGGTAGCAAGACCATACACCTGCAGAAAAGCAGCATGAATCTCCACAGTTCGAGTTTATGCCAAAAATAACCAGAACTAACTGGGTGGCAGGTGATCGTCAATATGCAATTCAGCCTTCACATGAGTTTTGCTAGCTTTAGTGTTTTCACTCCTACATCAAAACAGTTTCTGTGTTCTGAATCTAGGTCAGCAATCTCTGAAATTCAGACTTATAATTCAAGTATTTTTATTTGATTCTTTTTGTTTGTTTACTTGTTTGTTCATTTTAGGAAAAGAAAAGAGATAAAGAAGGTAAAGAGGGAGAGAGATCAGCCACTGGACATTAAGTGGATCTCTGGAAGGATCATAATGAACACGAGAATTAGGACCATAGAAATGTCCATTGTTGTCTTTCTCATTGGTTGCATCTTTCAAATTTATAATGTTTAGAAATATAGTCATTAAAGGAAACCCTACCAACAAATAACAGTATTAATTATTAAGTTATAAATTCCTGTAGCGTCTTTCAGAGACATAAGATTTCACTGGTAAACTTTATTTTCCATAAATTTAATTAAGCCCTTCAGATAATTTTTTAGGATGTTCCATCTGCATGTCTGTTCAAAAAGATTATTCCTTATTTAAAAGACATGGTACTGGTTGCTCACAGTAAAGGGAAATGTACTGTATCTTATGCAGCTTAAAGATTTGCTATAGTCTTGTTGTATGATACATCCCAGAACTTACACTTCAGGGCTGGTTTGGATATCTGAAAATCCTACAATGCATTCTGGGAAATTATGAACTGCCTTCATATAGAAGGACACGAGGAGGAACCAGGGACACCACATTCTCTGAAGAAGTGTCTAAAGTGTATGAAGAAGTGGTTTTCTTAATTTTTTAGGACCATTTATAAAGTGCTTCAACATCTGTCAGATTTCAGGAATTGGCTTGTGGAGACAGGCAGGATGTTCTAAGCAGAAGGAAAGGCTGAGGAAAAAACGTGTGCAAATACTTTGGCTTGGAAGGCCAGAACAGAATGTTGATTGTGCCAGTATCTCTGGAGTAAAGTCCTTGGCTGTTCCTTGAATCAATGATACCACATCTGACCTCCCAGAAAGCACGCCTTCAGTGTACCAAAATTATGAACTTTTTATAAAAAGAAAGTTATGGATTTCTCCCCCTCTCAATCTTCTGTTATTAGAATTGTATGTTAAAATCTATTTACAGTATAAAGTATTACAGAAATTTCTATGTATCTGTATCACGGTTTCACAATTTCTCCTATCACAAAACTGTGACATTAAGATCTTCCAGAATGCAGATAAGCACACAGGTAGCAGAAGAGATAGTTAGCATTTGAATGCTTATGTGGCATTAATCTCCATTTTCAAATAAAGGAGATAGAAAAATAAAATTGTGGTGAACTACATCTGAGGTCTCATCTCACTAGTGTATCCTATCAATTTATTTTTACTTCAATTTTTACTGGCTTTTTTTCTTCTTTCAACAACTGTCGTGGCATTTCAGAACACTAAATTCACAAGCTGAACAATTTATTTTAATAATGTCCTTGCTTTAACATCTAGTTGAACACCATTTGCAATGTTTCCAAGTCTTGCTAACTACAACAGTATTACAGTAGTGGTTTAATTTTCTCCTTTTCAGTAGTTATTTGACACAAGAATTGTCTAAAAAGTCTCAGATCCTTTATATTTGTGTTAGAAATTGACCATATGTAATGAATATTAAGCAGTGAGGTACTCCTACTGAAGTAGTCTCTAATCACTATTTATTCATGTTAGCAAACTGTGAATACCTCTGGCCAGCGTTCTTGCACTACCAGAAAATAATGTCTTCAATGTTCCTTCATTTCAGTTCTGCCATCACCTTCATGATGAAAGGGAAATAGGCATCACACACCACAGATGTACTTGCAAGGGACTTTTGTCAAGAAGTTTTGTCCTATAGCACACGATAATCCTTATCTGAGCAGAGATAAAGGATCTAGAACGTATAGTTTATGAAACTTTTTAAAATTAAAAAGAATTTGGAAAGTGTGCTTTAACTGGAACACTTAAATAAAGGTACTTTTCCCAAAGTACCCAAAGGTCTATTCTGAGTGACTGAGTTTCCTGAAGGTGGTCTTAAGGATGTTTAAATTCACATGTTTTTCACCTCATGCAACCTGAGCATTGGGAAAGGGAGGAGGCGTTTCAGAACACTGAAAAGGAAGACCCTTTCCTGACAAACATTACTTTTTAGTAAGTCTGAAAACTCTGATGCTTTATCAGGGAGGGCTGGGGTGTAACACAACATTATCAAAGTATTAAAAACCCTGAAACTTCTAGGGAATAGCCAAAGAGAAAACAATCAGAAATCCCTGTCTACTACTAAAGTATTTTAGCAACTCACAGAATTCTTCAGTTATGTGCCTTGAGGCCACACTGCTAACAGCTGAGGGGACTGAGATGTACAAAAATGTGGCCATGAGAGCAGAAAAAATTGTGTCAGGAAAGTACACTCAGGCTTTTGGCCTCTGCTTCTTGTCCTCATTAATTATACTATTTGTCCCTACTTGAGGAATGAAACATAAAACAAGGGAGGATGACCTATGAAGAAATGGAAAACTCTTTAACTCAAAGAATTTCAACATGATGATGGAGGAACATACTGATCAAACAGGTTAGAAACATGTACAAACTTCTATAAGTTGGTAAGGCTGAAAACACTTTAGTAGCAGAGCTGCAGCTGTCTTTGAGACATGGGAGATTGCCTCATCTCTCAAAACCGTAGAGTAAAGCTTCCATAAGAAGCAGAAGACCATATTAGGTGGTTACAACCATGAAAATATTCATAGCAGATGATGAGACAATCAACCACAGCAATACTAATGTGTTTTATGATGGAAGGACACAACCCTTGGTACCCTTGAAGTATATATGAATATTTTTCAACATCTGTTACCCATCTTCTTGATGGTAGGATATAAATGGACTGGTTTTAGCTTCTTTTAGTACTGGACAGACCTACATCTCAGTGACTACTGTGAACTGTGCTTTTGCACTACTTTCACCATAATTATTCTCGGGTATGTGTAATTAAAACCATCCGAGAAAGCTGCAGACTAGAAGCATCTCAGAAACATAGACAACTCAAATAGTGTAAGATGAATCATAGTTATGTCTATGGAATCTTGGCAAACAAATCTGCACCTTAAAAATTCAGCCTCTCCTCTCCTTTTTTTCCTAGTAATATTTGAATGGATCCTTAATGAGTTAATAATCAATGAGCTAAAGACCTTCTTATGTTCTTGATATTAACAGGAATACATCCCAGAACATTGGACTAATTTTCCCATGTCAGTCTTCAAGTAATTTTGGAGGGTGTTGGCAGCACTCAGACCTGAAGGTTTGTTAGGAACCAGCAGGATGCATGGGACTAGATTTGGCACCTAAAGATACAGATAGATACTCATCAGAATTTCTGTAAGTGACTGTGTGCTCAACTCCCACAGCTTCTCATGAATTAATTATCTGATTATCAAAGAAAATCTCAGTAGTTACTCACCCTTAAGGCCTTCCCAAGGCTGCCATTCCAGATGTAAGTCTTGATGACAGAAGGTCTACAGTTGTCATGTGGAAAAAAAGAGGGTTTAGACTTGAGAAATGTAATGTTCTGCTGCCAATTATATACCCAGTCTGAGCTGTTGACAGTTTCCTTTTCCTTTCACACTTAGGCAACATCTCTGGTCACATAAAAAGAAGAAAAGGCCTCAGGAAATAAACAGAAAAATGCATTTTGAGGGAGAAAATAAAGTGAAGCTCTGAGCCAACTCTGTGACGCCTGGTCTATTGAGATTTAGATAGAATCTCCTGGGTCTGATTTATGAGGGAATTTTCTGGGCCAGAATGAATTTCTGAAGATCATCATGTATATAAAGAATCGAAACAAAAGAAAGCAAGAATTATGAGGACAAAACAGTGCATTTACTTTTTTCCTCTTCTGAAACTACTTTTCAGACTAGCGATGGTCATTCTTTATCATACAGGAGAGCCATAGTTCTGCTAGAAGATAACAGGGAGAAAAAATAAGCAGAGAACTGAAACCACACAAAGATTTGGGGCTGTAAAATACAGTAGAGGGAAAAACGCTAGAAGGCAGAAGAAAACTAAGACACGTAATTAATTGGTAATGCCCTATGAAATGAAAATATCATGGGATTTAAAAAGCAGTGGTAGGCCCATGAAGCTGGTTTTCTATGCTTACTAAGCATATTTCGAGAAGAGAAAGAGCTTGCCTATAAGATATTTGTGTGTGGATGTGGGGTGTTGCTTGGGGGAGGGAGGTTTCCTTCCTTCAAAAGATTTTGCTCCTTCAGTCTTGGATCTAATGAGAGCCAAATGGTTCCTGGACGTAATTATTTCATAAGGTCTGTTGAACAGACATTAGAACTTTTACCTGCTGTAATCTTAGCTCAAATATAGCTTGCAATAACGAGGAAGAGTGCAGCGTCCTAGAGCCTTCTGGAATGAAATCTTTCAATTTATAGATAATAAATCACTTGAAGCTGAAAACCACATTTAAGTAACACCTCATTGAGCCTTTTTAAAAACATTTTCTCTTGGTCTACCACATGTATAAACAGAGTTGAATAGAAATGATTTGTCTTTTTGATAATGAGACTAAAATCACCAGTAGCAGAATAATAATATATACTTCCAGAAAAATCCTGTTAACATTCTTTAAAATACTTCCTATCATTTGGACAATGGAAAGCTGTGTCTTTTGTCTGTTATACTGGGGAAAGGAAATATCAAGGAGAAAATCTTCTATATTTTTTAAAGGAGAGATTTATTGGCTAATAGATGTAAAGGACTATGTGTTTGAAGGAGTATGGAGGAAAGTGCTGTCACCATGAAAGGTGCTAATGTCTTACTCATTGAGGATTACTGATTTAAATATCCCAGGATGAAACACTTAATGCTATGATTAAACACAGAGGACCATGACAGATATGCCAAGAAATAGAGAGTTCTCTCTATTTTTCGCCATTTTTTTTTTTGTTTTTTTTTTTCTTGGTCCCTCCACCTCCAAACCCCTAGACTATTCTGCTCTTAATTTTTCTTCCAGAGTAGTTTTTTTAGTAGTGGTGTTCACAGCAAGACTCACCTTTCCAGAAAATGCTGGGACTAGGGATATTTTAAAGTGCAAAATTCTAACAGTGAAGGAGAAACTGCTGGTGAACAAGTTACAACTGTGAGAGTGACAGAGAGGAAAAGACTGTCTGCTCTAAGAACAAAGCAAATTGTTTTGATGGAAGTGTCTTCACTAATAAAAGATTTTCATATGAACCTGCTTCCCTTTTAAAAACAGTATTATTTGAAAACAAAACCTTTTAAAAATTACAAAATATTAGAGGAAAGATAAGAAATAATATTTTGAAAGATAAAAGATGGGAAGACTGTTAGAAGAAATATCTCTGAGGAAAGCTTTTCTTCCAATATCCCACACTACAGCCAGGTTGCATGATAGCATTTCAGCTGTTTTCTTTAGCAGACATCCCAAAGATTACTCATATGAAAATTTCTCTGTAACAGTTAACTTCAACCCCTGCCTCAGAGATGTCCTTATGCAAATATATTGAGAAAATAGTCCAATTCTTCTTTCAAATTAACTTGCACAGATTTCTGGTCTTCACAATGAAAAGACCATACTACAAACCAAAAAAACTACCCCAAAAAATCTTTCAGCAAGGGTATCTTGCTGAATTTACCTCTAGGGTAAACTTTGAGATGTTGTGGTATCGTAGAGGGTTGAAGAGACAGAGTATTGCTCAGGCATTTCTGAGAATGTACATCTCCCACAGAAATTGCTTCAGATATTTAAGAAACAGTCATGGTTATTTTTCCATGTCAGGGCATAATGAGGTATTTTGCTCAGCCAAGACATTTAGGAAATGAGACCGAAAAGCAATGAGCCATACTTAGACACAAAGTACACCGGCAATGTTCATCAGAAGGAAGTCAGACTTTTCCTGGTAGATTCAAGGTACACAAGAGATCAAAACAACCACCTTGTCCAGCTGCCTTCCTTCTGACAGTTTCCAAGCTGCTTCATCATGCACTAAATTGAACATTAATTGTGTGTAAGTCCATGCAAGAATGCTAATTAAAACATTGTACCTATCACATACTCCTATGCCTTGCAGGCAGTGAGAAGACAACAGACAGCTGCTGTTCCAAGCCAGCGTATGGGAGGATAAGAGGTAATTGACCCAGCAGTTGTTAGGTTAATTCACAAAGGGAAATCTCTTGCACAACTGTTGTTTCATCTGCTCTCTCATAAAAAACAACTGCACCAGAAGCATTCTCTTTATATAAACTACTTGTATACAGTCATGAAGACTAATTACTTAAATGAGGAGTTCCACATACACAGGAAATAAGGAAACCTTGTGCTCCATGTATTTCTGCTTCATGCCTGACTGACTTCAGAGTCTTAGAAAGCACAGGCTCCATTTGAAACTTTTCCTGTGTCTGGAACCTGCTTAAAATCTCTGTGGCAGAAGCAGGAATACGAAAATCCTCCTTTTTGCCTCCATCAGGCATTAACACATGGGTTGTCTGCCTGTACTCGGTCATCCATTTTCACAAAACAGGTAGAAACTTAATTATCTTTGATACTTCTACTTGCCTGCTGAATTCCTTTAATAAAGTATTGGTTTCACTGGGAGAAGAAAGAAAGTCCAAAATTAGAAATACAGATGGACAGGTACATCAACAGCAAATGCCTCATAAACCTTGTTGCTATAGTAAGTGAAATTAAAAACCTCACATCCAGATGTCAGATAAGATAATTTTCTTCACACACATGACACTGTTGCTTTTACTCCAAGGGTTCAAAAACAAATTATGGCATTCTGTAATAAGCAAACCCACAAAATCCTGCAGGAACCCATGAAAACTTGTTGTATTCAGTGTACAGAGGAGAACATACAGATCTTAATAAACTGGCTGGCTGACTTCTAACATCCATTGTACCCAACACAGCAAGAAATTATGTTATAACCTTCAAAAGTTCTCTCCAAGCAGCAAAGATGAAACCTCCAATTTCCAATTACTGCATGTACTTCTGTTGAAGGGAACCTGAGCCACCATACTTGGATTCAAACTTAAATCTGAACTCCCTGAAGGTGCTCATGCCTGAGGTTTTTGGTTTGATTTGTTATAAAGTAACCACCTACGTATATTTATCTAGATCCCAATCTAAATTTTATGCTTAAAAGTGGGCAGATTTTGCGTTTAAGACTACCAAGAAAAAAAAAAGTCTTGGTCAAATCCAAGTTAAAGTTTTCAAATACTTCTCATTTAGCTTAAGGGAGTAATTCAGAGGCATTTCTGGAATGCAGACAGGGATTGTTTAACAAAATAGGAGAATTGAGCCTAACTCTTTGGATGGAATTCTTAATCAATGTTTGCTAAGAAAATTATGTTTTCCTTTATTCTCCTAATGAAAAAAAAAAAAAAAACAAACAACAAAAAACAAACAACAAACAACTCATAAATTTTACACAGTTCTGTTTAGACATTTCTACACGATATGCTCAATGATATGAATTCATGCAGCAATTACCTACTTTATCTATTATCCCCTCAGAGGTAGTTTACACTCTTATGTTAGAGCATGAAGGGAAATGCATATCGGTTATACCATCTGACGTGTACAGTAATGCTATCTGCAGCTGTTCATTCTTCAATAGCTCTTAGGAGCACTTTCCTCCTAATTGGGCAGTTGCCTCTAGTGACTGAGTCATCTCCCCACTGCGAGAAATAGCTGGATATGTTTCATGTTAGCCCAAAGGCTAGTAGATTAGATAGGAAATAAAGAAAAAGTTATACTAGGAACTGCATTTCTAACTCACATGGCTCCCAGAATTTTACTGAAGATTCATGGTGTTAAGTGGTGTTTCCTGCCTTGTTTCTAAATCACTGGATCTCAGACTTGCAAGGAATTATATCTTTCTTTTCTTGCTAAAGAGCTGTTTTACTTCTGATCTGTTTAGAAGTTCAGATTCATAATGTAGAAACAGGGTCATCACAATCTCTATGTTAGAAAATTTACCATCCTTGATTTATTCCTGTTTTTAATATGCTCGAGGCTCAAAAATAAATCATTATATAGTGCTCCTGGGCGTCTTGAGGCAGTTATATACTTGCAAAGAGGAAGAGCAGAGTAATTTAACAGGATACATCTGAACTGCCGAGAGATTAAACTTTTCAATTTGGGCATCAGAAAGCTCTTGAGCCTGATTCCTCGTGATTTTATGATAGGGTTCAGGTATTCTGTCCTCCTCTTCAGTGCCATGCCTTAGAGACACACAGGAACAAAAATATCCCTGGCAAAGACAGGGAGGAAAGAAATCAATCCACTTTGGGCAAATTTTAATTTTCATTGCTACCAGATAGTAGAATATCTCTTTATTCTTTGACCTAGAAAATGGACACAGCAGAGTTAACAAGTCTGTCTCTTATTCCTGATTTTCAAAATAGCTGCAGCAAGCGAAAAACATCTTAAGGCTTCTGTAGCCTTACCTACTAAACTAGTTTGGCATATAGGTATTGAGAGATTAGGCTGGTTAAAGCCACCTAGTTTCCCCTCATTTTGCAATTGCATTAATTGTTCCTTGGATGGAGCATAAAGGGGGCTTATATCTGCTTTCTAAAGGAAGAAAACCACAAGTGGAAGAGGAGACTCAGTCTTGGCATGTATCAGCCCATTAAAGGGTATGAAACAGGATAATATGTCAATATAGCTTCAAAGTACAAGCAAAAAAATAAGCAATCCAAATGGTATATATATTCAAACGGTAAGGGAGACTAAGAAGGAAAGATCTGTTCATAAGAAGAGGTAGACTGTAGAGGCCTATGCCTATGAGGAACAACTGTGTGGTCTGATTTCAACTCTCATTCAAAATAGTGATGGAAGTTTTCCTATAAGCACATGGAGAAAAAGTCATCCAGAGAACCATGTTTTATGACATCCCAAAATGAGCTAGCACATTATATGCTATAGAAACACTCAATGATCTGTCATGGAACTCTCTGCCACTTTGAAGTAACTACATGAGTGGCTCTTTACTTTCTGGACAGCTTTCCAACTGTCCTTTATGACTCAATATTAAAAACTTGATGGAAAACAACATTTGAAGCTGAGAAAAGACCTTTCCAATGAAATACTGCTCTGCCCTTTCTTTTTTGACAACCTCTGCATGTGAAAAACAGTTTGTTACTCTTTTGTGTAGTTGGTGGTAGGTAACTAATTGGTTTAGACAGTAAGGACCTAATGATAATTATTAATCAGCCTAAGCCATATGAGTTTCTCTTTCACATCTACCTAATGTCATAGAACTTGTACCAGAGCAGTGAAGCTCATACAAAACAGAAAGACTTCCTGTATGGGATCTGTGGGCCAAAAGAAAGTTCTGGGCAAAACTGAATCTACATGTGGCAAAAATTAAAAATAAAACACCCTGAAGTTAGAGTTATTGAATCTGAGTAAATCCTGGTATTGTCATAAGCTGGGAAACTGTCTGGCCTAATTAAGAATGTGGTGGGTTGTTTTTTTTTTTTTGTCTTTCCAGATAGTATCTAAGAAGAGAAAAGCATTTCAGGTGACTTAAATCTATTCAAATGAATGGTCAGGTTGAGACAATAGTAATAAGAAAATAAAAAGTGTAGAAGAAAGGAGAGGGTCTGTGCAATAATTCATCAAACCAACGTAGGGGTGGCAGTAGTTCTTGGATACTTGTGCTTGCTCTCCAGAGGACTTTTCTGGGGTATGGTGGACTCTGGTTCAGAGCCTCTTTTGTCCCAGTTCACAATTGGCAGTTAATATGATGTCTTTTAAATTTCAGATTTGTGTCCATTTATAGGCTGCCTTATAAAGTATTTGACAAGTGAATGTCTCAGAAAGAGGAAGTAGATTCTGCTTCTAACAGGACTAACAGTGAGGAAGGCTGTAGTTGTAGCTCCAAATTAGGTAGAAAGCTGTTTAGACCCTTGTTTCTAGTACCTTAGTTGAATACATGTAGGTCTATTCAAGCATTTTATTCTGTATAAAAATGACTGGAAAAGAATGGAAAATAATTCTGCAGTATTTTTATTTCTGGTTGACCGAATCCAATTTTCCAATGTTTATTTGTGGTTTCACCACCAAACTGAAACATCAGCTACTTGTAATACCTTGGTCTTTGCCAGTAGTTTAGCCATAATCACTGATCTTAAGAAAAACACTTTTCCATTAAATAAGACTGAACCTGTATGCTTGAAAGATTTTAGCTGTCAACAACCTACATAAATTATGTGACTTCAAAGACTAGTGTGGACAACACTTAATTTTTTTTTTCTTGGCTGCAGATATCAGCAGTGTACTTTAAAATCTTCAAAACCTGAGATATTACCTAAAAAAAAAAAAGGATTTTTAGATTTTGTTTATTTATTTTTATTATTTTTTTGGTTCCTATAAGAGATTTTCAATGTTTTAAAGACTATTGTTTCAAACTATGGACTTCAATTTTGGAAAATTATTCTAATAGAACAGGCCTATTTATGACAACTCATGGCAGTTTTTAGAAACACACTTGCCACAAGGTGGCAAACTATGTCTACAGGTTTGAATTGAAATCAAGATTGTAGAGGTGTCAAGACATCCTGAAAATTTTTTATTTCTTGTGCTCACGTAGAAAAAACTAGCATATCAGTACCTAATGTACCTCTGCTATATACGGAGAGGAGCATCTTTTGTTCTTATGAAACAAGAAGGCATGCAAAGAGACATTCATCATGCTAATGTTTTTGTCTCATTACTTAACTCACAGAATGTTAATTTCAACAAATCTTCCAAATCCTTTTAAGAAAGTACTCTAAATAGCATGAGAGAAAAATATAAGTCTGTGGAAGATGCTGCTAAACTTGTGAATAATAATTGGCATAATTACATGTCTTCTCTTGGAGGAACTAAGTTTTGCACTGGAGTCAAAACTTTTCCAACCTAATGGAACACTTTGAATTATCTTCCGTGGGGACTTGTATGATATACAAATCAGAAAAAATACATAGATCTCTTTTAAAAGAAACAAACACATGAAGAAAAACAAACAAACAAATTTCCATAGCCAGATGATGCTAAAATATGCAAATTGCAAATAAAAATATAAAGCTACAAGTTAATTTGATTTGTGTGTGTGTGGTGGAGGGGTGTTAAATTGAATAGAAAGAAGGTAAATAGCATAATTGGAGCATCAAGGAGAAAAATAAAAACCCACAAAAATACCCAACATGAAAAAGCCACTTTTTTTGCTCTTTAACAAAAGGTTTTTAAAATAACAATAAAGATTTAATAAGTGTAGCGAATTTAGAACCATAGAATCACAGAATCGAATGGGTTGGAAGGGACCCTTAAAGATCATATAGTCCAACCCTCCTGCATTGATCAGGGACATCTTCAACTAGATCAAGCTGCTCAGAGCCCTATCCAACCTGATCTTGAATGTTTCCAGGGATGGGACACCTACTACCTCTCTGGGCAACCTGTGCTGGTGTTTCACCACCCTCAGCATAAAAAAATTCTTCCCTTTATCTAGTCTGAATCTGCCCTTTTTTGTTTAAAACCATTCTCCCTTGTGTGATTGCAACAAGCACTGCTTTCTTACAAAGCCCCCTTTAAGTACTGAAAGGCCTCAATAAAGTCTCCTTATGGAGAAATCTATAAGAAAGGAAGAAATCTGGACAGGTGCCACTTCTGGCTTTTATTGCTTCACTGCAGCTGCACTTAGTAGCCCAGTGTTTGGTAACTTTCTGACTGTAACAACCTATAAACAAAATTTAAAAATGCAATTGTAAATAGTAATGTAGATAAGCCACTGTTTCAACTAAAGAACGATTGCAGTTTGAAGAAAACTTGCTGGTATTTTATCAGGGGATAACTAAAATTCCTTAGGTGACCTGTTGGGTGTTTAAAGAGAACAAGCCAACCAGAAAGAAAAAAAAAAAAAGAAAGAAAAAAAAAAGGCAAAAGTCATAAAAATTGTCAGTTATTTCTGCCAGGGCAGATATTTCATATCAGGATTGTTAGGAAAACTAGAATGTCAATGGAAAGGCAGAAATTGGCTCTTGGAATATAATTTTTAAGTGAGGGTCTCACACTATCTCTTCAGATGTACTAAAGGAAAAATTCAAGGTGAGTATTCCTTCCCCTCCTGAGAACATTTAGATATTTTCCTATCACATCCAGTCCCATTGTATGGAAATGTTTTTTGAGTTATCCAAAGTGAACACTTAAGGGAGCAAACTAGTAGGAGTCACGTTAGGCTGCCCTCTCAATATGGAGTTAAGTGACAGACCTGCTCTAATGCCTCTGCAAATGATCCATGCAGAAGGAGTCTTTAAATAGTTGTTGACAGTTAGTGGATCTTTCCTTCTCATTTTTGAGGCATTCCAGTGCTAATGGAAAAAACAGGAGAAAGAAAAAAAATGATCTGCATCTAACCCACAGAGACTCGTCCTTTATCTGCCATATCAAGACTTCATAAAATAAATGTACAAACCCTCAATGAAAGTAAGGAGTTAATGTCTAGGATGAAATACAGTTTTGTGTCTTTCAGACCTTGAGCTTAGAATAAGACTTGAAACTAATAAGCTCAGCAGTGAATTAGTGTCATCATCCTATTGATAAAGAGTCACAGTCCTCCTTGGAAAGACAAGTTTGGTTTACTATATGAATGCACTTTTTGTAACAAGGACTTTACCCTGTGACACAGATTTTCAGACTGAGGTACCTAAAACTCTTACCTCTGCCTCTGGAGTCTGGTGGCTAAAAAAGCCAGTGTCCTAGTAGTTGACAGATACAGAGTTAGTGCTCCAAACAGCTGTGCAACACATCTGAAACAGCTTGATACAGGAATCCTTAACTATGGATGAGCAGTTTAGTGGTGCCAGCAGGCATGGATTGCAGTAGTAGATTAGAATTGCAACAAGTCAATCAAGTATGAAACCCAGGAGAGGACTTCTGCCTGGGGAGATCAGCATGGCATCAATCCACAGCATGGAGCACATGGCTGGAGTGTAATTTCATCTCAAAATATAAATTGCAGAAATCAAGTTGACAGGTAACAAATACATATGTTAGAGGAAATGTAATGTCCTGGTCAACCACAGATGGACGTTTTTCAGTTTTATGTGTCATTAAACTTAAGTAACTAATTATGTGATCTGATTCTAGTTTTGGGAGGTTCAGCTTGTTATCTAAGTGCAGCTAGCACTGAGGAGCAGCTGTTGCCACTGATTTGTAAGAGACCACACAGGACAATAAGTTGGGCATAATAAAAAGGTGGGAATAAAGAAGTGAGTTTGCTGTGTTAATAGGAAGGACATTATTCAGAAGAAAAACACCAGCAAGAAAATATATAAAATCTGAGGAAAAAAGATAAATTCAGATGATGGTAAATCAGCACTACCAAGGATAAGTTTATTCACAGAATGGCAGAACTTAACCCTTCTGCACTTCACTGATTGCAATATGGCCAGCAGATACTCATCAGGTGACTGTACTGATATGTGCGAATATATCTTAGTGTATGTCTTGTCATATATCTTCATCTGTCCTGGGGCAATCCACAGCTTTTCCTCACAAAATACTTGTCCCAGCCCATGCCTGTATGCACTAGTTAGTAAACAACTGTGGTGTGACTATAAATGCTGTGCCTGATCTTGCCCTGAAGTCTCCACACACAATAAAAAAAGCCAAAATTAAAGTGACTGAAGGACTGGGATCTCCAGTTGATTTGAAGTTGTGACATATACAAAAAATGACGGTGATCTTGATTGAGTTGAACAGACAGACAGATGTTTTGAGCCCTTGCTTCTTGTAAAACTTCAGGTTTGCTTTTCTTTAGTTTTAACTACTCTCTATTTATTTTTTTGGCTGCTTATATATATTTTGATAGATATAAAGTTACATGCTTTCAATTCTATGATGAATTTAAATTCTATAGATGGTAATCAGCGAGATTTTCTTGAACACCATTTCATCCTTGTCTTTAGTGCAAATAAAACTTATTTTTTAAATATAATACTGCTGGTTGCATTGTTTTAATAAAATTTGTTTAAGAACCTTCTCCCAAACCTTCCAGTCACATCATTTTCATTAGTTTACTCTGGATTTACCCCATCAATGTATAAAGGCTAATAGTGACCAGCATCCATGTGACTGACACTGAAGTTCAAATCGGAGTTCTAAAATGCTTGATGTTCCACCTAGTTCTAACTGGTTTTGTCATCTTCAAATATTATTGTTACCAAAAAGCGTTAAGCGGAGGCTTTAAAATTTTACAAGTTACTTTTTCATTTCAGCTGACTTGCTCATGCCAAATAGCTGTCCCAGAGCAAGTACATGTTGAAAGAGGAGAATGTGGGCTGGGAGGAAGATCTGCCTCATGTTCAGTTCATTACGGGTGGCAACACATCAATCAGGCACAGCCCCTGAGAAGGCCTTCAAAGTAGATAAACTAAGTACCAGAAACACCCAAGACCTGGACTTCCACCACAGAATTTCTTTTCCTACATAATATATAACAGTGAACATATCTATATATATAAAAAAATAATAAATTCAAACATTTGCGTGCTAAGACACCATTGAAAGAAATAAGAAATGTGATTTTGATCTTGTGTTGATTTGTTGGCAAGAATTTTGTATGGAGCTTTACTAAATTCATGTGCAAATGTCAAACAGCAGAATGAACTCAAATTACTGTTTATAGGTGCAATATAGCCAAGAAATAAGTCAATTAGAGCATATACTGTTTAATGTCTACTATAAAGAAGTCCATCTGAGTCTAGTTACTAAACACTCTTGTCTGTTTCTATTCTTTGTATTTCTGTGCAGTAATTTCTCCTCTATATCTTTAATATGGATGTGCTATTAGATGGACGTGCTATTACTTCTGCATTCATAATAATAACACTCTGTTCTCATACATTTTCCCCTTGTTAGAGCTACATAGAACAATTTACAGAAGGTAACACTATTGATGTTCTTTTTTGCATGGATTAAGAACTTTGGCATTACATCTCTTAGAAAAAAATTCTTAGAAATATTTCTTACAAAACACATTTTATCCATATGAACTCATGGTCATCTCTGCTCTTCACAGTTGCTCTGTGCAGTAGATTGACCAAATCTGTAAGAAAACTTCCCATCTTCTATTAAAGAAACTGGTACAGCTGGGGAAATATAATCAAACTAGTTTAGATGAATCTTTCTTTAGGCTGACAGTGAACAACCTGACTGAATAAATCTGATGTTTATTTAGAGAAACTGAGTTTGTTTTCCATTTAGCTGAATTTACATAATAGGAACATAAGTTATTGTAAATTCCTATACCCACAATCTCAGAAAGAATTGGAAACTGGGACAAAGAATAAAATAAGTCAATGCATGTGTACACAACTTCCAAAATATCTTCAGCCGTTTAGGCCCTAAGTGATACCTAATGTTTGTGAAATACAGGTACCCAAGTCCCATTATTAGAGCTAGCTGAGATCACTCAAATATTGTGTTGGGTAATATATAGAGAAACGTAAGAGTTATTTCCACACGCCCAAAGTCTGAATTTGATCCTTCACCTCCAAACTACCAGAAAATTCTTTCTTGGGGATGATTTTTAGGATATATGTGATTAATAAATCAAGATGCTAAGCACTACCAGCTCCTACAAAGGTTAAAAGTGCCTCAGTGCTGTATCTTCTAGCCCGAAGTGTCAATTATTCCACTTCAAGGCTTCTGCTTTATTTCTGTGTTTTAAACAATACTGGACTTTTATTGCTTTTGGCGAGCAGTGAGCATGTCTTTGACATAGCACAGTTCCTAATTTTGCACACAAAAGGGATTTTGACATGAAAATTGTAGTATCTTTGGATCAGTCCTTAAGAAAACCAGAGGAGCATTAGGCTTCGATTTTTTGTTTTCTTTACCAATTATATATCTAAATTCTTCCATGAAGAATATCTTGACAGAACAAAACAGATAAGAAAGATTCATTCTCTGTAGGGTGGTAGAAGATTATAAAATACCTTAGTAACAAAGTTTAGAACCACAAAAACATATCCTTTGTTAGCAGTGGGGAAATAGGATTTTCTCCTTTCATTCACAAACTGATGATCTTCAAAAAACAGCCTTTTTGAGAAACGTGGAAAAAAAGTGAAATCTTCTTAAAAATTCTGGAGGGCCAGTTCCTGACAAAGTTCAAACACTGACGGGTAGCACTTCATGAACTGTGGCCCAAGATTTGCTGTTCTGTGGTCTGGAGCTCATGATCAGAATAGTGTTTATGAACTTTTAAAATAATATTTTCTGTTAAGAGAGCAGATAAGAGAATATGATGATGCATGGAAGAAATTTTTAGTTGACAACCCACTGATGTAACATTTGGTGAACTGCTGTTTTGAAGTATGTCTTAGTCTTTCTAATCTATTAGATTAAAAGAGTTTTATTTTATTTCAAGTAGGGACTGTAGTAATACAACTAGTTTGGGGTTAGTCTTAGAAATAAGATCAGAAGCCCCTTATCATTATTACAATATAATCAAAATAAATAGAGAGCACTCTTTTCCCTAACAGTTTAATGTTGGAAATGGCAGAAATACTTTGGTGCAATATGGAAGGACATATGTTTTGGTGTGGAGGTGTGTGACTATGAGACAAGCCATGCACGATCACCTTGTATTTACTGGGGGCTTAGGATGTACTAATGATTTGGTGCTGCACTTAATTAATCCTTTATGTCTCCATATCAGGGAACACCAGTTGGCGACTTTAGTTAGGGACGTGTCTGATCTTCAGCATACTTGTGAACCTAAATAAAACCATTGCGTAAAGAGAAATTGTGAAGCCTGTACTATTTAATGCAGTTTAGAAAATTGTGCTTCTCCGTGTTCCCCTAAACTAGATGGGTAAGATAAGAACAAGGAGGAAAATTAATCTGCACAAGAGGCAGCCCTGCTTTTGCAAAATGAAACATGTCAACATTCAGCAGAAATGCTGGAAATCATATTTTATGTTTTCATGTTCCTTGATGTAGAAAGAAGACTCTTGCTGTGTCTTTCACTTAGTATAAAGCTGCAGGTGCCTAAAGAGATGCTAATCAAAGTTAAGAAGGGACTGATCAAGTGCAGAAAGGTAAGTGACAGATAGCTGAGAAACAGTAACACGATAAAGAGGCCTATGAAGGTTCCTCCTCCCGCAAGAAATCTGAAGGCATGTTCTATTAGGTCTGTGACTTGTTCAAACATCTTTGGTAGTGGAACAGTGATCAGGTATTGTGTCAGATCAGAATGCCAAGGGAGGCTGGATACATGTACCAACAGGTGTCAGATAGGTGTGCAAGGCAGGGAGAGGGAGAATGCAAACCTCAAATGGTGTCGACATGGAATAGCTGCCAGAGGACTGAATAAATTTTCCAATATTATTCCTGTTTCACTTACATACATTTAAAAGGTAAATGAATATATTTTCAAATATTATATCTAGAGTACACAGAGTGAGTATCCAGAGTGGTTTGGGGCAGAGGGAAAATCAGAAAAAAGGGCTTGCAGTAATGTCTTGTTCAAAGCAATATCAGAAATATCAAGTTAGAGATATGTATAGTAATGCATCCTATTGGTTTCATGTATGTTAAAGTATGTGTCTTGTGACTTTCCTGCTTGAAGGAATTAAACATTTGTTTTGAATTCACATAGCCATTTAGAAATTTCTTACGATTTGAGCCTGCAAATATTATGTTGCCATGGATGCTAGCCTCAGATACTCCAGGAGATTTTCAGTAAAATTCCAACAAAATCATGAAAGGTAAGTGTTTCTTTTGATTATTATTTTTCTCAAAGAAGAGTCTGTCTGCTGCAGGTACAGACCTGGTCATTCAGCTATTTTCTCCAGCAACAGGAGCAGTGACATACTGTTGAGATGAGGTGTAAATTCCAAAGAGGTGTGGGTCAAGACTGACATCTGTTTTTTTCAAAGTTCAGGTCAGTAATGGGAAACAAATTAAGCATGCTGAGCTCCTGTTTAAAGGATTTAATATATTAGTAAAATAACAGCCAAAAAAAAAAAAAAATACGGAAAGAGAAGCAGCAAGCCACCCAGCGCTGCATAAATATCTTATAAGGTACTAGACTTAGATGCAGAATAGATAAGCAAAGCCACAAAGGACTTTTCAAAATAATCGTCTATATTTCAAAGACAGCAGAAGGTGAAGGCCACATCCAAATTCCGCTGAGGTCACTGGAAAGTCTTGTGTTTACTTTGATGAGGTTGGATCTAGCCTTAAAAACCAAGCTGTTTTTCTCATATTACATGACAAATGTTGCTTGAGAGAAAGGCAAAGTACAGATAGACTGAGATGTGTAGGCTATGCTTGGCCAGCTGACGTGGAATATATTGCTGATGATGGTCCTGGGCAGATGGGTGGTTTGCATGTCTGAGAGTTGTTACATTTCAACTAGCCCAGACAAAACCAAAGGTGTCTGAGGTAACAGTTTGGGGCCAGCATAGACTGATTCTCCTCGATCTTTGTAGTTCTTGCCCCAGATGTTAGAGGATTTGTTTTTTAAAAATTCTGGAAAATAATCTATTCCTCCAGAGAGCATCTGAAATAAGAGTAATCTGGGATGTTTTTAAGCTGCTACATTTGCCCCAGAGGTTCTCTGAACAGACTTAAAGCCTGCTGTCTAGCTCAGAGCCTAGCTAAGAGGCTTAGACTTCTGTAAAGCAGCTATGAATTCTCTACCTCTCTGGCTATTTTGACTATGCAAGTGTCTCAGCAAGTTATTACTGGATTCAGGAGGCTACATGTGCCAGCTGTTGCTGATATTTGTCCCTCCCAATCCTGGTATGACCTGCCTCTCCCTCTGTTGGAAAGTCTGCTTCCCCTCTCACCCAGGTTTCCTACTCAACTCCACCCACTCCTGCACAGCCTTCCCTTTCCCCAAGGGGAGTCTAACTTAATGCTGATCTAACATAATGCTTCTTCTTTTCAACAGTGGAATCGAATGTTTTCAAATTTATCTTTGTCTGGAGACACAGACAAATGTCTCTCCAGTATAAGAGTAATTTTTTGTTTTAAATCTAGTGCCTTTCCTACAGTTGAGCCAAGCATGAAAAAAGCTTGACATTCTTTCACAGTTGAAGATGTAATGAAAAATACGGCATTTTCTCTTTATTTAGGGTTGTATCTTCCCTAGATAGTCTTCAGTTTAGAGAAGCAGGATGTTTCTGTTTTCTAACATGAGCTATTTGATGAGTAGAAGGACCATGACCACGGTTAGGACTAATTGACAGGAAAGCAGATAGCTTTGAAAAATATATAACCTGTAAGAAGTGTCCCAAGCTAACAGGTTAATAAGCAAGGAGAATTCTAGCAGAGGGAAATGACAAAATCTAATGACCAATGAGTAGAGAAACAGTTGAAAAATATGTTTAAGATTTTACAAGGGTGGGGTTGGATGAACGGGTGGGAGAAAAATGTTTTCAGCCAAAAAGAAAACTTTGAAGTTACCTTCAAAAGCTGTTTCCAATATTTCATTTTTCTTATTATCAGCAAGTCTTGGTGGAAAAGAAATAGGAACTTTTTAATTGGGAGAGAGTAAAATAGATAGCCTCATATCATTTGTACAAAGGATGACTGCAGTATAATACCCCTACAGGCAATAGTAAGGCTAATGTCTTTAAACCAGCTAAATCATGAAATGTTTATCTAACTTTCAAGACCCCCATAACTATCATCGTTTCTTTTTGTGATTTCTCTCTTACCATTCCTTTTCCTTAGATGTCCTGTTGATGTTTCAGGGTTGCCTTTAATGTTCTCTCAAAGGAAATAGCTGAAAGATCCAATATGGTTTCTTCTTTAGAAGCCAAGAATATTTTAGCTCTTTCAACAATTTTTGCATGGAAGTAGGAATAAATGATATGTGGAGACTGCTTCATATCACTGTTAACAATTTGACGTTACTTTCCTGAAAGACTTCATTTATATGAGAATCAAATTTTAAATAAAGATTTATCTCTTAAAAAGGGTATTTATGTGTCATATTCACTATTTGCCAACAGCTGTAGATTGTGAACCTTGGAACATATTTAAATCATGCTACTAGAGCCATAGGTATTATTTGGTTTCTCTGAGCTTGCTTTGCATCTGATTGGCAAAGTTCCCATCTGTTTTCAAAAGCAGAAGCCAAATATAAAAAAAAACGTAAAGAACACTGTTTTGATTTCACTTCTTTCTGATGTTCTAGGCAGTTACACACACTGGTGTTAAGAAACAGTTGAATAGATACACAAGAGTATGTTAGTGACAAAATAGGTAGGAAGTTTGCTTTCCTGATCAATCCCCTCAGCAGTCAGTAATATACCCAGGGGACAGGTTCATTACATGTGAACTTGATCAAGCTGCTGTTAAAGTTGGATTCTGGACAAACTGAACTGCTTGTTGAGTGAATTGCTCAACATCAAAGACAAGCTTACACATTATGCTGTTTTCTCAGTTCTGTCCAATCTCTTTGTTCAGAGGCATAACCTTATTTATATGTATTTAAACTCAAATGGGAAAACGAAATTGCCAGTAACAAAGCTGAAATCTCTTCCCCAGTTAAAATGTGAAAAAAATGCTGATTTATTTATTTTCTGAAATCTTATGTTTGTTATTCTAAATCATGAAGTGCTAATTTCTTCTTTACTACCTTCCCCCCAACAC
>VXBW01004281.1:678813-817527 GCA_013400375.1 Thinocorus orbignyianus
TCTGTTGCTCTGCCTTTGTCCATCAAGTTCGTAGCAGTATTGTAGAAGGCCATCAAGTTTGTCAGGCAGGATTTGCCCTTGGTGAAGCCATGCTGGCTGTCTCAAGTCACCTCCTTATTTTCCATGTGCCTTAGCAGAGATTCCAGGAGGGTCTGCTCCATGATCTTGCCAGGCACAGAGGTGAGACTGACTGGCCTATAGTTTCCTGGGTCCTCTTTTTTCCTTTTTTGAATATTGGGGTTACTTTCACCTTTTTCCAATCCACGGGAATTTCACCAGACTGCCACGATTTCTCAAATACGATGGAAAGTGGCTTCGCAACTTGGTCTGCCAGCTCCTTCAGGACCCATGGATGATTTCACTAATAACTAGTCTACTAATATTAACAGATGCAATGGACAGAGAACTGCATGTTGTAAAATATATTCGAGAAGCTAATCGATTCACCACAACCTGAATTTCATATTTGTAAAAGTAGACCTTTGCAATGGCCCAGGCTGGTTGTTCTAACCTTGTTACTCTCACTGTGATAGATGTGATATAGATGCATTCTGAAAGTTTAATGTTTTTACTAGCACTATAAAGATCTGTCTTACTAGGACCCTAGTGATACAGGTCCTTGCATTGTAAATTTAGTTTTTGGTTGCCTTTTGTCAAATTTGAGGAGAACTTGTCCACTCTTCTAACCTTCTTCAGAGGAATTCTGGGAAAGAACAGGATGCTTTCAGTAATTACTTACTTTACTTAGGGAGTTACACCTTTCTATTTGCTTGCAATGAAGGCAAGTTGTCACCTGGAATGTGCATAACAACCAAGTTTTAGCTTACAGATTCAATCAAGGCAGCAACTTGGTTTTGCTCCTCCAAACCCTCAAGGTTGTGCTGGGTCTGGTTCTTGCCATCGTACTATCTGTGAGTAAAAGGGCTTTTTGGGTAGGAAAACTGGATTTTTATAGTATCATTTAAGTTAACTCTGAATAGAAGTGTTTCACATGGCTTCTGCAGTGATTTTCTGGACTCTTTCCTGATGGCAAAAGTGCTTCATTTTCTACTTTAACAAAGTGACAGTTATTTCAGTCACGTAACACTGCAGTACACTATTGTAACAAACTTGAAGTTTTAAAGGTGGTTGTGCTGATGCCTAACAGCTTGGTATTGCCCATCCAGCTCACTGCTGTAGGTGACTCTGTGAGTAGAGAGAAGAAAGCAAATATTTGGCAGAAAGATTTTATAACATAGCACTGGGATGAATTCTTCCAGCTCAAGTTCTCGAAATAGTTTGCACTTATAAATGCACGTACATGGCACCCTCCTGTAGCCATCACCTTTTCTGTTTTGTGGAGGATTAAAACTCAATGACTAGAGAGTGGTATGGCTATAAGCAAAATGGTTTTGCTTGAAGAACCTGGTTCAACTACCAGAAAATATAAAGGAGTATAAGACTTTCACTAGGCACAGTGAAAGGACCTCAGTGATATGGTGCTTTAACCCATTTCAGTTCTGCTCATTTCAGGGGAACAAGAAGCAGTAGAAATGTATGCAGAATACATAGAAAGCTATGAAGATTCTTCCACTTTAAGCACTGGGTTTTTTTAGGAATGAAGGGATTGATTTTGAAGGCATTCAATAAAATCATCATTTTATTTTTACACAAGTTTTGAAATCTCACTGGGTGACTGGACATTCAAATATCTTTTGAAATTCAGTGAGTTCTCAAGCGATGAGTCCAACTTTACATGAGACTAAAGACTGAAAAAAATATGTCAAATTGCTAAGCTGTCTTTTCTATCTTTAAAGGGAGATATTTTTTTTTCCATTTCTCTATTGGAACTGTATATAGCTGCACTAAAATTAATTGGCTAAAAAGAACATAATGTTGTACATACTAGCTAATAAGAATGTAATAAAGATGTAATAATGTGATAGCTTGAAATTCTCTTTGTTTGCAAACGAAAATTATTAAAATCCCCATGTACATTTCCACAGTACTTACTAGATTTTGAAGTTTGGAGACCAATGTTTAAGTTAATAAATCCTAGCTAAATTGATAAATCCTTGTACTTATCTCATGATGATGATTAAACCCTATTTCATATATATTTCCAGGACAACTTGGCATAGAGCTGCTCTGCCTCACTGTTTGCATCTTTGAAATGGCTACGTCTGACTTGCTGTACTCTTTAACACTCTTAGGAAATCAAACAGCACATGGTGAAGGAGTTACTGTCACAGCTTAAAAATTAAATAGAGAAACAAATCAAGGAAATAACCTTGCTTAAGCTGAAGGCTTTTAATAAAATTGAGCTTTCTGGTATTCACAAAATATATTATTATCTTGCAATATATTGGGCTATTACTGGCAAGCCACAACACTCAGTCCTTTCAAAGTGCTGAACATCAAATGCTTCATTGACTCAATCAGAAGACTGGATTTAGATCTGAGGTGAAAATAAGTTCTTAAGTTTCCTAAGGCCAAATTCATTGCATCCAGATTTCACTGCTTAGACTTAGCAGCCAGTGCAGTGTGCAGTAGCCCTGGGTCTCTTCTATACATAAAAGAAACGCCTAGAGGGGTAATGCAGATGTTGGATGAGCTGTCTCAAGGCTCCTGTGTGGATAAAGATCCTAAGGGGACCACGGTCTGAAGATGGCTGCCTGAAAATAAATAAAATTAAGCTAATACTTTTCCACTATTACTTTAATCCTTCGAAAGTTTTTCAGTGAATTTTTCAGTGGTTCAAGTCGTTGCCCATTCATCACATTCTTTCAAACTACTTTTTACAGATGGATCAGTATTTTCCTAGATGTGAAAATAAATATCTGGTTGCTAGAAATACTTTGCTATACACAGTCTCTTTGATATAAAAGTGACGGTAACCATATGTCATTATTCACTTCATTAATTTTGCATGTTGAAATGAGTATGTAGGAGCCACTCTTTGGGCTAAGGTAGAACAGCCTGAAGACAGTTTCCACAGTCTCAGAATATTTCTCCCTTTCAGCAGTTTTTACAGTGCATGTGTCTATATGTATGTATAACACACACATATATACTATGTATACACTTATGTTCATGTATATATAATCAGAATACAGTGCAGAATGTTTAATTGCTCCACATTGGTACAGCCCTGGCCTTAGAATCCAGATTAACAACTGTTTATGAAAGATTCCTGTGATTATACGAAGCAGTGGAAAAATGCAGCAAAACTGAATTGTTTGTAAGGAAATAGAAAGATTTAAACTTATAAATTCCAGCTTACTAAGATGCACTTGATGTTTTCTGAAGAGCTTAGATTGAAATTGTATATTCCTGAAGCTAATTAAAACTGTAGATGGGACTTTTGCTATATTTAGTACTACATAAGGTTTTATTTTTTATCCTTGCACGCTACAGTTTGGCTAAATTGGCGAAATGCAGGATGATTAGTTTAGGCTATGATATCTGGCAGAAGAAGTGATGGCTGAATATATTTAAAAATGACTGTGATAAAATTTGATGACTTTTCTGTTAGCCTTACCCCATACCTTTGACATTGCAGGCTTAATGTCATGGCAGAGTTCTCTGCTTCCCACTTACCTGAGGGAGGGTTAATGCATCTAAGTAGTTCCAGCCGGTAGGAGTAGACTCACATGCTGCAGAGAACAGCGCTGGCGGTGACATCTCTGCCCCTTACTAACTCAAGTGGAAAGTGGGAAAAGCAGTTTCTGACACAGGTAACATATACAGGAAAACTGACACTCTTTGAGAAGTTTTATTGAGCATTAAAGGGCTCAGATAATGATGCTTTAGTTTTTGGAATCATTCTGCTATTCATAGAATCATCGAATTGTTTGGGTTGGAAGGTATCTTAAAGATCATCTTTTTCCAACCCCCGCCATGTACAGGGACACCTCCCACTAGACCAGGTTGCTCAAAGCCCCATCCAGCCTGGCCTTGAACACCTCCAGGGGTGGGGCATCCACAACTTCCCTGGGCAACCTGTTCCAGTGCCTCACCACCCTCACAGGAAAGAACTTCTTTCTAGTATCTAAGCTAAATCTCCCCTCTTTCAGTTTAAAACGATTACCCCTCAACCTATTGCACTCTCTCAGAAAGAGTCCCTCTTCGTCTCCCCTGTAGGGCCCCTTGAAGTATTGGAAGGGGCCATAAGGTCCCCCCAAACCCTTCTCCAGGCTGAATAACCCCAACTCTCTCAGACTGTCTTCATAGTGGAGGTGCTCATGGTCTGATCTAGGAAGCTACGTTGTGAACAACAGCTGAGGAGGGATCATTAATTTCTAACCTTTGTTGTAAATTTTATGTAGAGCTGTATCACACATGAACAAGTGAGAAAAATATTATTCCAGACCTATGTATATTGTGTACACTGAGTTGTTAGAAGGTCATTTGTCATAGTTCAATAACAGGCTTGAAAGCTTTGGCCTCCTTCTGGCATCTTGCCATTTCTTGAAGCTACGAGCTGGCCTCCTACAATGTTTGGATACAAAGCCAAATTGCTCAATTTCTGAGGGCACTTCCCACATGGGCTTTGGCAGGGTTACATCTTCATTTGTTGGCTAAAGATCAGTTATCATTAGTGGAGTTAAGCAAGTCCATGAAAAACACAAACATTTTCAAATTCGAGATTCAAATGAACATGGGTAAAATACAGAGTTACACCTGGTGGTGAAAAATTAAAGTATTTGATGATGTCTCTGTCTGACAATGATATAGTAGTTTTCCAAGGAATGTATAGTCCAAAGCTGGCAGTGCTTGCTGTTTAATTTTTATTTTTCATCGTTCTTATTATCAATGCATGTGTTTGCAATTTAACAGTGCAACTCGAAGGACATGCTTCTACTTCTCTTATTTAGGCAAAACTTCACAGTTTTTGTTCTGCACTGATCAATTTGACTAATAATTGCAGGGGTTTGCAGATTCATTTAAACAGACATTTTTCTGACAACTTTCTACAAGTTGAAGAAGTTGACATGACAACAGTTGAAAGAAAAGATAAATCTTTGAGGTTTTTTATGTTTGGGTTTTTTTTATTTCAAAATAGGCTGAATTGGATCTTCCGCATGCATAAGACTCTTTGCCTTCACACATTCAGCCTGATTCAATCACATTTAACAGGAAATCAACACCATTTTAGGTACTACCAGACACTTTTATTAACGAGTAGGTGCTGCTCCAGAAGGTTGCACATCTGCCATAGGTTCTGTTCTACACCCACTTGCCCGGTGAAAACAAATATATCCAGTACCATGGAATACTCCATTGGTGTTGGGTCCCTATGTTTCCTAACTGAATTGAGACTTGCTCCAGGTGTAGAATATAAACTAGTTAATTCACATTGTCTGTTTGGTTCTCAAAGAAAGAAGACTTGAGGAACTCAGAATGTGAACTTAGAGTCACTTTTCTTAAACTCAAGTCATGATTTAGGAAGTCTTGCAGCAGCAAAAAGCAGATTTGCCTGAGTTGGTCTATTTATACCTTCCTGCCCCACTACTCATCAAGCTGGCTGGGGGTACCAATATCGTCCATGGAGACTTCAAGGGTATTTTGACTTTTAACAGCTGCGAGATCAGGGGTGCAAGGTAACCATCTCACAGTGTGCAAGTGAGCATTTTTGCTTCCAGTCTGTCCTGGTCCCCAGTTATAAGCAAATACAATGTGTTTTCTTGGGATGACAAGCAGCAAGTGCACGGGGAACTTCAAAATTACTCATCCGGATCTTTTTTTTTTTTTTTTTTTTTTTTTTTTTTTAATTTTTAATAAGAGCAATGTGGGATTTTTTTCATAATAAATCCTCTATAACCAGTTCTGCAAGATCTTGCCAGGGAGACAAAAGGTGCATCACTTCTGTCATTCTCTATTTCCCAGTTCCTATTTGTTTTTCTCTTCAGGCACATGGAATAGGTTAAAATTATAATGGGAAGAGTCTGCTAAGATGTAACTTAGAACTGTTTAATAGAAAGCTTGTGCTTTGTGCATTTCTCCTTAAAGATCTGAAGAAGAATTGTTTTATCAGTCATTTTTTAAGATAATCCTCCACATGCAGGTATCAGGGATGTAATTTTTTTTATATCTTCAATTCATTAAATTTGTACTTAAGTTATCTGAATAGATTTTACACATTATGTAATTGTATTTCATTTCCTGTTGGGAGTAAAGAAGCAGACTTCCAGTCTTCTTATCTGTGAATGATGGGAGGAAATATATATTTTTTGTTAAATTACATTTATTTTCCAAAGCAGTGGAACTTCAGAGTATAACAAGTATATCTTATATCTTAAAAAAGCTAAAAAATGAAAATATCTTCTTATTGTCTCCTGTTGCATTCTCATAGTCAGCTGTTGAGTTTTGGACAAAAAATTTCAATGCAAATTTCGATCTCTTTTCCCCATGTTTAAAATTAAAGTTTTCCAAAAAGTTACTTCATTTTGAATAAACAGCTTAGAAAATAACAAATAAAAACTGGAGCACAAAACGTGACAACAGAAAGACGGCATCCAAACTTTAATGTGTTTTAAAATGCATGCATGCATGAAAACTAGTGACAAAAGTTTTTAGGAAGGTTCCCATTTTGTAAAGAGGACTTCCTCAGTCTACAAATTATTCAGCATGAAGAATATCAACAGATCCTTTTTGGGGGATAAATAGAAAATTACCTGAATATGCCCCAAGCAGAGGGATGCAGATTTGCTTATGGTTTGTTAATATTTCCCATCCACAATAAGCATATGAAAGTTTGTTTCCTCCAAGTGATAAAATTGCTACCTGAATCCTAAATATTGCATCCTGGTACTTCAGTTTCCACAGGCAAAGTCTTTGGCCTCCCCAAATATTTTTACTGAGCATGTCTTCAGCCCCTGAACTGTAAGGTTTTTTGCTTCTTGTCAAAGTCCCATCAGGATTCACGAGAGAGGCAGGAGAACACATACCTTGTTCAACAGCTGCAGTGAAGCACAGCCTCAGAGCACACTTAGCCCCCTTCTTTTTCTCCCCCCACCCCTGCAGGATATCCAGAGTAAGGAAGAGGAGCTCTGCTTTTCCTCAGGTGCCTTGTAATTGAAGTATACCTCTGGGAAACAGGAGATCTAACTTCAAAACCCTTTACTGCCCCATATTTACCACATCCCAGGAAAGTGCCAGAATTTTCTGGGCTGGAAGCCCTCTTAATCCTTCCTGTGCCATCTTTCACACTTTGCATAAAATTATTAAATATGCTTTTGAGTGGGACCTGCAGTGAGAGTTTTGGGCTTATTTTACCTGGGTGCTGCAGAGTCCTGGGCATGTTCCTCTCTGACTCTCTCTTGTTCTGTTTTCCTTTGTATTAAATTAGGCTGTGCAAAGTGGGTGATTTTTCAGAGGAGAGGCTGTAAGACATCAATACCAAAATACTTTATATCTCCCAGACATGTGGACTCAAGTCCCTGCAAAGAAAGGATAACTTTGAATGGACATCAGGGGAATCAATTCTTTCTGTGTTAAAACAAACAAGAAAAGCTTTCTGATACAATGAAATCTCTATTATTGATGGGAGGATAGAAATGCCTAGATATTAGAAAATCTGGGGAATGTATTTTTAAAGAAGACATCAAGCATAAAACCAAAGCAAGACTTAACTGTACTGTGGGAAATCCAGTGCAGACATGAGTCTTCTGGGAAGAGTCATGGGAGTAAAATGGGGCTTATTGATATTCATCTAAGTGCTGGCCACGCCAGGTGGATGGGTCCATCCAGAGCCACAGAAGCATCTGCACTGTTCTTTAATGAGACGTGAGGTTCCTCCACACATGAGCAGCTTGTGCCCTAAAGGGCTTTCTAAACTTAAGTTCAGCCCAAATCATTCACTTCTATACTGAGTCTAGGATCAGGATTTCTGGAGCAGAAGAGCTGTTAATGAAATAATAGAGATAGTTTCACCTAAACTGGCTTACTGTTGAGTCAGCTTCAGTCTCAACATCCAGGATACAGTTAATCAACCATTTTGGCAAGCAGACAACTGAGAACTGAAAGTGGACCGTGGGCAAGCTGAGAAATAACATGGTAAATGGATTCAGTGGCCCAATTGGAAGAAATGGCTGTATATGAAGAACGGTGGAGAGGGATAGTGGTGTTCACTTTCCACAGTCTGGGTCCTTGTGAAGATGCTGCATAAATTTCTACCAGTGGCTTTTAGCACTACTTATTTAAGATGTAATCTATCCTGTTCAAAAGACAGATTCTCTAAGACATCGGAAAATTCACAGATCTCATTTCAGGAGAGAATGCACTACAGACAAAGGAGTTCTTTTAGTTTCCTCTTTTCTTTAGGAGCCAATTTGAAAGAGGAAAAAGAAGTTTAAAATTCTGCCCTTACCACGACTCTGCTTGCTGTTTTGTTCTGTCATGCAGTGCATGCAAAGGCTTTATTTGGTGCAACCAAATCAAGCCTTTTCTCTGATTTTTTTTTATTATTTTCATTTTTTTTCGAATGCCAGAAAAATAACTGTAGATGTTATTGATGCTTTTGTGTAGCAGCAATTTTGTACCAATGCATAAAGATGCTAACTCCTGCTCAGTGATTTCTATCTCAGGATGTGTGTGGTAGAATTCCCAGGTGCAAAGTTCATCTGTGGTTTCCTTAGTAAAAATATGAGCTGCTGTTTATAAAGAGAAATTTCAGGGAACTCCTAGGTTGTGAGGCTGATGGAACCCACATTTCTCTAAAATGCATGGGAAGGTGTGTGCCTAAGTCCCTCGGGGTCTCTTGATCTAAGAGACTTAGGCACCCACATCCCATTGATTCATCCCCCCTCCAGCCCCTGGCAGCACAGACCTCGCTGGAGCACAGTGTACTGGTCATATATCCCTGCTTGAAAGAACGCTTATTGCAGCCAGATAAGGAATATTCCTTTGGCTCTGATTCAGATGGATTTGAAAAGTATGATTTTTCTTGGAAGAAAACTGAATCCCTTAACTGTTTTCTCCTGCCGCCACAGCACAACTACTGATTTACAGCAGCATGAGGTCTACTTTTCCATCTACATAATATTTGGGGAAAGCTTATGGCAACATAACGTGTAAATGAGTATAAGCAGAATGTGTTTGCTTTTCCTTCCTGCTTGTCTATGCAGAGATGATCTTGACAGTATCTGTTTTGTGTTGAATGCTGCATGTCAGGGGTTCTTTATACTGATGTTTGCACTGTAGGTGACAGCTCCTATTTGCCTACTGGGAATAAGTTTCACAGTTTGCACCATCTGGGAGCAAGAAAACCCAGCTAATCCACTCCCTCCTGGAGTAAATCAGGCACAGGAATTGGTACCATCACCTCCCTGAACATTTACCAGAGGAAGCCAGCTTTAAAACCTGGATGACTCTCCTGAAAAATGGTACCAGGGAGATGCTTTGAATCAATGTGTTTGGGTAGCCCAACCTTACCTTTTCCCTAGCTGGCACGGGGAGTTTTTTCCTGAGCTGCTCTGAAGATTTTTCTGCTTTCTGGCCAGTCTTGTGTCTGGGCTTCCCATAACAAGGGGTGAGTCGCCATCTTGTCAAGACAGTTCTCTGCTTTTAAATCTTTCCCAATCACTTCTGTAGTTACATGTGTACATATGTAGATCTAGGGGTCAAAGAGATAAAGGAAATAACAACAACAGAAAACCATATTGATCTTCAAGATTAATTATTGTTCATTTCTTCATTCAGTTTTTTTGGTGGTTTTTGGTGTTTCTTGGTGTTTCTTTCTTTTTGAATTTTTTTTTTTCCCAAAAAAACCTTTTCTACCTCTCTGTTATTTGCTCGTTTATTTACCTTTCAGTGCCAGCAGTCAGGGACTGAGAACATGCTCTACTGGTCAGAGCAAACAGCTTTTGAATTTTTACGTGTTTTCAATTTGAAACATTCCAAACTTTCACGGGAGAAGAATTACAAGGCTCCCTTTCAACTTCTTGTAATTTATTACTTCTTGCATGAAAGGATTAAATGCTTCTGCCACAAGCCCAGTCTTGCATTCAGTATAACCCTCAAACCACTATCAATTGTAAAGTGAATTTTTGTGAATATAGTTTTCATGCAGCATAGTTTGGTGGGTCTTTGGGACAGCACTTGGGTACTTGACCATTTTTCAATTTAACCATACAGTCAGTGAATAAAAAACATGGCCATCAACATGAATGTTATTATTTTTCATAGATATGTTGAAATCTGGTGCAACATACATTGTTCTCCAGCATAACTCTTTCTGCAAAAAGCAATAGCAAGCAGTTACCTTGTATTAATGTTATATATAAGATACATATAACGGTACATATACCAAACTACATCTGAACAAACCATACCATTAGATAAACACATATCCCTAATTAAGCTTATTTAACCAATGGAGAATATTGTTACTCTAGATAGATTGTATCAGTTGCTAATATTTTCAGTCTTACATGGTATCAGTTTTCTACATGGAGTCTGTCTTCCTTCGGTATCTATGTCATACATACATAGTTTTGTCTGCCAGACTGAAGAAATCCAAAAACCAACACCCCCCAAAAAAATTACAAAATAAATCATAAAATCATTACCATGTTTCTGTGCTTTTTGTCAGCATTTGAGACTGTAGACAATTTACATCTCTTTTTTTTTTTTTTTTTTTTTTTTTTTTTTTCCCCTCAGACAAGCTAATTCCCTGTAGTGTTTGATTCTGTCACTCTCAGGCATATTTCTCAAGCTTTCAATTAGATTTCCGACTTTTCTCTGAACTCTTTCTAGTTGTTTAAATCTGCTACCTTGAGCAGAGGCACTCTAACAAGACTCAGAATTCCCGGAGTGGTAAACATAAGAAATACAGAATAATAAAAGCTTCCTACTCCCCTTGTTTTTCATTATATTCCTTTTTGATAGGCATGAATCAGACTAGGATCATGATCAGCTACAAACCCATGGTGACAACCCTCCATTTGCACAGCCACTACATCCCAGAAAGTACTCACAGACTGCAAATATGTTGCCTGCCTATTTATTATATGTTGTTTGAATTTGTATTATTGATATCAGAGACCATATTAACCAGTCCTCTTCATTACTCTTCTTTCTCTTCTCACTCATGATTCACCATGTGAAGGTTTTTAGGAATTGTGTGTTTTCAAGACTGCTGATAAAACCATTGGATGGCAATGTAGTCTGAACAAGAAAAAAATTCTTTAGAAACACATTGACTTGATAATTCCCCATTTATGTGTGTATCTGGAGACTTACAACTATCGAGTTTTTAATCTTCATTATATGTCATATGTTGATTTTATAATGCACCCTTTTCACAGAATGCTGTGTGAGAACAGTCAAATACCTTACAGTGTTTAAGTACATTGCATCATTTACCTTTATCAATGGGAATGCATAATCTCATCAAAAGATAGTTTGATAGAAGTTGTTTTTATAAACCCACGTTGACTGGCTTTAATTAAATTACCCTACTTTAGATTTTGAGTAGTAAAGCCCTATATCAGGCATTCTATTATTTTGCCCTGTGTCAATGTCAACTGTCAGGCATATAATTACCAGATTGTCCCACTTTCCCTTTTAAAATATTGGCACAGAATTCACTTTTTTTCCCAATTCTCTGGAATGCTCCAATATGGCAAGCTCCATGTAAACAAAAACAACAACAAATATTTAAAATACAAAACAAAACCACTAACAGCAACAATATTAATAAATATTTTAAAACAAGACAAGACAAAATCACCATTATTCATAGATTTCCTCATTTTCCTCTTTTAAAACTCTGGACACTAAATTAACCCTCCTAAGTTGCCTTCTGCCTGTAGGTAGTCTTGGACTGGGAAGTGTCACTTACATTGTTTCTACACTGGTTTAAACAGTTATTAAGTTTTTTATTTCATGAGATATGCAATCAATTCTGCCAATTCACACCCCAACACAAGAGGTCTAAGACATGTAGTAAATGTTTGTTTGCCTATAAAATCATAAAATCATTTTTCTGCGATCAGAAAAAAATAAACCCAGGTATCCCTAGTAATACTTTTAACATGCCAGCTGGATCTAAGCTGTAGGTCAGACACATTCCCCAGTGTACCCTGCTGCTCTCATCAATTTTTTCACCCAGATTGTCTGAAGCCATTGAAAAGGCTTCATTCTCCCCTTCCCATTTGTGGAAAAACATGTTTTCTTCCACAGAAAACACTGCTTGGCTTGCAGGGAAGTAATGCACACCTAGTTTTCACCAAATGCACAGCTGGCACATGCTTAGCCAGTACTCTCCCTGGGAAACCAGGAAAGCATTGTCAACTCCTTTGTTTAATGAGCTAAAAAGCAAACAAATTAATAAACTGCAGATCATACATGTGAGAGGAATTGGGCATCAAACACAGGACTTCAGCAGACTTCATGTGTGGCATTTCTCCAACTTACTATGAAGATTCACTGTGTAGGCAGTCCTACCTGAGCTAGTTGGCAGTGCTAGGGAGATGTTTATCTCACTCTAGCTAGCTGGGTCATATTGGCCAGAAGAAGTGCACCCTGGAATTCTTTGTTTGTCTCCTTGGGTGAAAAGGAGCTTCTGTGTTGTGCACATGCACCTTGCAGATAGCTACAATTAGGTTGGATTATTCCGGCTTGACCCAATTCCAACACTGCTAGACAGCTGCTGGATGAGTACTTCTCAGTCTATGATGCTTATATAAAACACAAATGCTGGCATTGTTGCCACCAATTTTGTACTTACAAACAATGGATCTTTTTAGATCTTGTAAGGAGTACATGGGATTGCTGGTTCACGGTAATTTCTCAAAATCGACCACATGAGGATGTCTCTTTCTGTGGCTTGAGCAACTTTTTCTGAGGGGAAGAAGATGCAATGCAAGTGGTCTCAGAAGCACCTGTGCTTTCTGTGGGTTTACTTCAAGCTTATCCCCATTCCTTCTACTGAAGTTTTGCAGCTCTGATAGCTGTTCATCTGCAGTATAGAAGAAGCTCCGTGCTTTGGATTTTAGATTCATATTTAACAGAAAGGCAGTCAAAAATTGAGCAGTTAGGTACTAGCAGGTATCTAATTTAGATTTACCCCATATTCTTCAAAAGAGAAGAGAATCATATCCAATGATTTCTCAGAATAAAATTTTCCTTTAACATTCAGTACTTTGTTGTTTTATTCAAAAGCTTTACAAACACCTCACAAACTTGAGATGCTTTTATTTCCTTAAGTGATATTGTGAAAATTAAGATTCGCAAATACTTGCAGCCCTCATGTTTTGTAAATTACATCAGTCTGTCTCTAAAAAGAAACAGGACTGCAAATCATCTCATGTGTAAAATTAAAACAATGATTAAACTTTTCAAATGATTCTCATTCATTCAAAAAATATTTGTACAACCCTTATTCACAAACTTGCTTTGTTATTTTTTAAGTTATCTAAAAATCATGCTTCATTCCTGGTATGCATATTTATTTGACAGTCACATTTCTAGCCTCACCTACCTGCACAGGATTTTTTCTTTATAGATTCTCTTCAGACATTTCCGTGAAAAAAGCTAATGACTTGTCTGTCTTTGTTCATTGAAAGAACTTTTGTTAGCTAACTCGGCAGAGGAAGGAAGTGTTTTCTAGTAATTGAGGACTGGATCCAAATCTAACTAAAATGAAGTGTAGGGCTGGTTCAGGAATTTTTTGGTGGAACGTTTTCATCAGGAAATTCCAATTCGTTAACGCTTTTCAAAGGAGCATGCTGGTTTTGATAAAACCTTCATTAAGAAAATCTTCTCATATGCAGTGTACAATTTTTGGTCAAAACCAGAAACAGACATGCTTGAATCCAAGCTACCAAGATGCCAGTGGCTAGAGCAAACACCCCTTCTTTGCAAGAACCAGATTCAAATTCTTCCTTTGTAACAGACAGGGCAGCAGTTAAACATCAAATTTCTGTCATCCTTCAGGAAGTCACACAGGTCCATGGCTATTTACTATTCCTTACTTTCCTTCTAATGTGAAAAGGGTTCTGTCCAACAACTTTAATTTCTTGTGAGAAAGAACCACAGTTTGACTTTGTTCCAGAACAGAGCGTCCTTCCTTGGTATCTGACTTGCGTTCTAGTTTCAATACTTATGGGCAGATCCACATTCTATCTGATCCAAGTCTAGATTTTTTCTAGATCCAGAGCTTCTACTGTGACTTTGTACGTTTCTATTTGAAAATAGTTTTAATTTCCTAATTTTGAGTGTATAAAATCACATCAAAAGGAAAGAACTTCCTGTAAAAGTTTCCTTCTGTTGTATTGTCTTCTGACCTGTCCATCCAGCAATAACTCATCATCATTAATTTTATAGACAGGTTTGAAAGAGAAGATTTCAGAAAAACAGAAGTTCCCTGAGAGTAGTTCAGCAACGGAAGATTCATAGGAATCTTCATAGGATTCATAGGAAGGAAACACTAAAAAATTGAGTGTGGGAGGAAAAGAGCGCATAAAAAGAATGTACAGATCAGACCGCATCAGCAAGAGGGTTAACAGGAGCACTGATGCAGTATAGGAAATAAGGCTCCATATGATGAAATGTGCAGGAGCAGGCAGAGATTTTTACTTACACCAAAGTAGATTATTTTCCTATGATTTTTCCTGATAAAATTTCAATTTCTGAAGAAATTAGGTCACCAAACAAGTCATTTTCTGGTAAAGATTTTGTGGTACCCTTCCTTTCCACTTCCCTTACCCCTTCTACAAGATAAGAGTCTCCACCCTGTAAACTTGTAGGCTTAGAGGATATGTTTTAGCATGCCTCTACCAGCACAGAAGTCTGCCTATCAAAGACTCCCTTTTGCAGTTGACATCTGCTAGAAGCTTCAGATGTGCCCTAAGACAATTTTCATGGAAGTGCAGATGAGAGGGATTTACTCAAAAGAGCCAGGCACAAGCCTTAGCATAACTTGGAGCTTAGTGGGAACACTGGGGCTTTGTTCAGAGGTTAAGCTTTACCTCTTTAAAATATGGCTGTTGTCTTTTCCCCTTGTGAAAAGGGGTAACTTCTCTTCTGAAGTTCCTTCAACTCAGCACAGAGAGAGGAATGCATATTTCTCTATTGTATCTGCTTCAAAGAGTCTCATTAAACTTATGACGTTACGATGTTGAGTCTACAACATAATGGCAAGATGCCTTGTAATTCTGCCTTACACTTAAGCCCTCACTCACCAGATTCTCCCAGCCCCCAAGGGCTGTGCTTAGGAAAGCCTTAACAACCCAGTGAGTCAAGCAGGTCTGGGTGCAACATTAGAGTGGAGTGAAGGAGCTTAACATAAAGCCAAGGTAAAGCAAAGTAGATAAGAGACTGGCAGATGAATGAAGGGGTAAACCACTGCTTTTGGGAACCCTAAGGGCTTTCTTATTATCTTTTGAATCTCTGCTGATCAACGCTTTTCTGGCTCCTGTCTTTTCTGCTGTCTGTTTGGTGGGAGACAGTTTCAGATGAAACAAACCCATATGCAGTATTTAGGCCAAATTTAGATTCAGTGGATTTAAGCCAATTTGCACCAGTTCAGCACAATGGCCCTAATGACCTTTAAGTCAACGAATCCAAAATTTAGATGAAACATTGTCTTAAACTTGCCAATTTTCTCTATATGGAAGATAAAAATACGTTTTTCTTATTCATTTACTCAGCTTGAATTCCCTTAAGATGAAGGGCTGGATATTTTGATTATTACAACATCCTTTCCTCTGGCCTTCAAACATGCAACTTGCTGTGTTCAGACCAATTCAGAGTCCTGCACATTCTTCCTGTGCTTTTGCCATGTAACATTTCACTTTTGCCCTGTTGCCAGCTCTCTCTTCTCTACCTAGTCTAAAAGAGGCTGCTTGTCTTCAATTTTAAGGTCTTTTCCAGGTTTCCACGTTTCTTTCTCTGTCATTACCTAAATGTTAACTCTGTGTCCATCCAGCGTCGGGTTGGGGTTTTTTTCACTACTTGCTTTCAGAGAAAGGCCTTCATGTTTCATCTCATTTTCCATGTATCTCACCTGATTTTCCAAACTTTTTTTTAAACACAACGGTCTATGGTATTAAAACAATTTTTGGTATAGAGGGTTGTCTGAAAACCAAATCTCTAAATCCTTGACCTGCAACATGACTTAAAGTACAACTATTGTGACACCATGAAACAGTCATCTTTTATCTCGTAACAGGTTCAAGCACATGATAGATTAAGGGCTTGCAAGGGCCACCAAGGCAGTAAGATTGTTGATAACTAAAATGCTGCTTTTTCTTTCATATAACTGGTTTTACATTCATCAGCCGGTAGGAAAAGACAACATTTTGATCCAGCGCTACAGAACACACTATATTAAAAAGCAGTTGAGAATATCCATCCAGAGAGGTGGTAGTTGAGCCATCATTCAAAACATTTAAGGTCAGGTTGGAAAGGGCTGTGAGCAACCCAACCTAGTTGAAGATGTCCCTGTTCATTGCAGGGGACGTTGGGTTAGATGACTTTAAAAGGTTCCTTCCAACCCAAACTATTCTACGATACTATTCTATGATTCTGTAGACTTCCAGAGCAATTTGTATGCCCTGCAGCACTTTCTTGATCCACATCTCAGAGTGGACTGGGAATAAGGAAAGTTGATGACTGAATGGATGGCCCAGAGAGATCCTGCAAGACTTAAAGTTTGAGACTGTCTCTTTACTTTTTGCCTGTAGAGCACTTAATACACTGGAGTTGTAGTTTGTGAAGACGATAAAATATTAAAAAAAAAAAAAAAAAGATCATCAAAATATGAAACCTCCGTGTGTCACAAATACTCCCTTTACTAATACGTTTTCTTTCAAACAGTTTGTGCCAGAGTTCTCAAGAAGCAGCAGAAATACTAACTTGTATATTTACAGGTGCAATTTCTTACTAAAGGTGCACAAAGCTTTGCATAAAGTTACTGGGTCATGTAAGGCCAGCTACCTTAATTTTTCCTGAAAATTCACCCTTTTAAGAACTACATGCTTTCAGGTTACCCAGTTTTATCTACCTCAAATTCAAATGTTCTGCGTACGCTATTCATTTACACTTTCACCATAGTAAATGGAGATGGGTACTCATCTCTAAACAGCAGTTTTTCACATTTCAACATTGGTGAGATAAATAAATCTACACGTGCCAATAGGTCTCTACTAACTTTTAAGAAATTAACTTGAAGAAGGTGCTCAGGTCGAGTCTAGTGAAACAGTATCATTATGCAATTTGACCAACACAACCCATTTTCTTCATATGGTTTGTCAAGTTGAGCGAATATTAAGCTCATGTACAAGTCTGTGTGATTCTTCTGCCTATGCACAAGACTCATATAGTGAAATTCTGGCTCCCTTAAAGCTAATACAAACCCAACTATTTACTTTAGTGATACCAGAACTGAAATCAACACAAGAATTTTAGTTATGATATATCATACTATGTCCCTCCAAACAATTCTTAGAATAGAGTAAAATTTAAAAATAAAGAGATAGCTTCATAAAAAATGGTGCAATATAGTAGGGCAGTCCCAAGAACCAGAGTTCAAGGCAGTTGGAGATGTTCCTGATTCTGTTAACTGAGCAAATTTGAGCTTCCCCATTTTTAAAACAGTATCAGTTGTTAACCTGCATTTTAATTTACACTATGTCCAGAAACAAGTAAAAAAACATCACCATCAACAAAAAAAAAGTACACATAGTCTTAATACTTTTACATACTTGTCTAAGTGTAAGGTACAATATATAAATGTCTGCAAGGAGCACAGAAAATTTGCTCTGGCAAGATTGCTTAAACTAAAGAACCATGCCAAATCCAACAGCAAAACATAAAGCTTAGATTATCCCACCAAGAAAGAACCATTATGGTAAGAGTAATCATAGGTCCTTGAAATATCAAGTGGATCTGTAAAGAACCCATGAAGATGAAATAATGCAATTTCCACTGACTCATAATTGTAAACACAGATGCAGTCACCCTATCTGGACTTTGGGTAACATAAGAGGAGTTCTCTGGTTAAACTATGACATTTTAGTGCATTAATTCATTATCACACAATCAGTTTTTGCTACAGTGGTGCACAGCAGCCAGTATTGGATTAGTAATTCTCACTATACAGTTCATATACCTGGCATAGGTAATAGGGGGCCTTTCCAAAAGATAATGTGTCACAAGTCTACCATTTAAATTAACTGAAAGGGAAATGTGCAGCCGGTAGCACTTGGCCTTTCATATGCTAAATCCTTCATGTATAATCCCAAACACAATAAAACTGTCAGAATATTTTTTCTACCCACTTCTAATAGGACATACATTAATTAAAACAAGCAATGTGTAATAGGATGCAGAACTTGCTCATGTGCTCATGTATTGAATTTCAGAGATGAGAATTCCTCCAGATTTCTGCTTTGCAGTCAAACATTGGGTTTCTAAATCTTGGATTATAATGGGGGTATGTAGACTGCTGACTTCTCTCTGCTGATCAGAAAGGACTGACTATATACAAAAGTCTGGTTCAGGTCTTCATCCCACTTTAATTATTTCCAAAACTCAGAGCGTCAATCATCCATGGAGCTATGCTGCTGAGCCTTCTCTGCTCTCCAGAAATGCCTCCTCTATGAACCATTTGATTAATAGTCACGAGCTCTCAATTCTAGCAGAAAAGATAACTTCCATTATATAGCTACCCCTCCCCAGCTGAGCTCTTTTGATCTCTGTAGGAATTAGGGAGGACTTTATAAATAAAATATTGGTTCTGGATGATATATATAATACATTTTCCATCGTCTAAAGAGAAGGGAGAGAAAGTCTTCAGCTTAAAAATCTGAAATCCTCCTGTCTCCTCTTTTTCCTCTCTCTTGTGAAAAATGCTATTGCTTAGCTAATCCATGCTGTCCTGAGAAATAGTATTTTTACTACAGACATAGATATTTTTCCATTTGACTACACGACCCAGGAGGTCTGTAGGTTCAAGTGTTAGTTTTCTGAAGATACTTTACCCAATACTTACTGATTGAGAGTAAAACTGTGAAGTTCAAAAAGTCGGTTGTTGCCTTTACTTCTGTTTTTGTCTCCCCCTTAGTGAAAGTGACAGACCTAAATTTAAATTTACAGTTCCTCTTTATAATATTGACTGTTCCACAGTGCTTAATATTCATCATTATTATTTCATGACTCATTCAAGCTGTCCGCTGTCTGAATCTCATTGAATAAAACAGGTATCTAATGGTAAAAGAACCTTCGTTTTTTCAACTGTAAGCCAATATAGAATATCCCTAAGGATGGAATTGTTACATCAATTGGTATTTAGTTCCATTTATTCTGTTGGTTAAATGTATATTTTTGAGAATATGATCCATAATGTTTCGTTTCATCATACAATGAACTATCTGGTCAGGCAGATAATTTTCTTAAACTTAGTGAAATTTGTCCACTACCAGAGGTGTCTCAAGGCACTGGATTCTAAAACCTGGAAAAAAAACCCAGCTTCACAGGAGTTAATGACCTCAACATAGCAGAGAGGCTTTTCTGATTTTTATCTCTTCTCCCCTCTCCCCAACCACCCCCCCAAAAAAAACTCCAAAAAATAAACCCAACAAAAATCTGAAGATTTTAGCAGTCTAAACTCATATGGTCTATTTACATGACAGGAAAATAAAGATCCAAACTAAAATTCCCTTCTCCACAAATTGTTAAAACAGTTCATCTTTTGTGTATTTATATTTGCAAATGTTTTTTAAGCCAAAGACAAAATTATTCTAGCTGAGATTAAAGCTATCATGGAAGCTTTTCCTCTACATCTTAACATGTCTTCTTACCCTTGCCACCCAGGGTAGAGGAAAACTTATATCCTTTGATTTTTTTCCAGTTCTTCAAAAAGCATCACTGAGCATAAAATGTTTAACTGAGGTTTAGGATAGCTACTATTTTTGATGCTTCTTTTTTCTGAACTTGAGCTTTTCTGTCTTTCCTGAGCTTGAGTTTGTATGAAAAAGGCAACACTGGAAGTGTATAAAGTGAGAAATATATATTCTGCTCTCTAATCTGTTTGTTTTCCCTACTGTAGCATGGCATCCTCCCTGTTTCTCTTCCTCTTTGGTGTTACAGCAATGCTAGATCCAAATAGAGCTTAGACTTGCTCTGAGAATGGAATCCAGATTGCTGTGCTAGGTGCCAAAGTTTTCTTTGAAACAGCTAGAAAAAAAGGAGAAGATTATGATAAGCTTCAGAAAAGTAACCCAGCCAGTCCCCTGAGCAAACCTAGTTATTGGGAGATGTAGGCAACAGGAAACATATTAGAAATACAACCAGTATGCTGTCTGAAATTTTACCTCTCTCTGGAGCTTAATTGCATTACTCCCAACTTTTGTGGTTGCATATTTAGTAGTAAGCAAAATAAGCCACAAACCACTCTGTGATCCTAGGATTAACTGGAATATGACATTTCAGCTAAACCCTCTTCCCCACCACAACAGGGTAGCCACAACAATATGGTCTCTTTGCCTCTGCAAGCTCCTGAATCATATCTGGGTATTGTTTACAAGACTGTTACTTGGCCTGGGCCAACAGTTCAACGGCTCCTGCCAGTGATTTAGCTGTGTAAGTTATTGTATGACAGCTCTTGTGTGCACGCCTTGGCTTTGGCACGTCTACATGTAGATGTAAGTTTTAAGGGTATCTCCATCACCTCAAAATAAAGGGGGGCATAAACTCCATGTTTTCCCTCTCAAATAGTTTCTCTAGTTGCTGCATTACTTTTTAAGGGGAGGGAGATCTCAGCTTGTCTCGTATCCACTTGTTTGGAACTTTAGATCTCCAAAGTGTGACTATTAAATTTTGTGCTGTTTACTTCCTGTGTCGTACATACATGGTAAGCCGTGTCATCTGATGTTCTCTGCTTTTCTGTGATGAGACCTTTGCAAATACCAGCTTGCATCAACCTCATTTTCCCTAGCATGTACTGCAGCATTCTCGTCTTCAGAGCTTGAAGTAGCTGATCGTCTGTCTTCCCTTCTGTCCCAACTTTGTCTGGGACAGATACAAATTAGTATCTTATATCTTTAGCTCTTTGGTTGATTTAGGAAATTGCTATATCAGAGCTATTTGCTCTCTGTTGTCCTTCTGACTGTATTTTTGCTTTCACACCGAAATCCAAAGACAGAGATTAAACAAACATTAATTATTGTTATTATTACCATCCCCAAAGTAGCAATATGCAATATCTAGTGTTTATGTGTAACGTTTGATTTGGGTAGGAAAAAAGTTAACAATTACAGTTTGATAACTGTAAATAAAGCCTCCCACATGAGGCTGGAAAAGACCACAGCTCACCTGCACCTGCTGACTTGTTCTCTGCCAATAATCCTAAATTTAGAGATTGTGACATTTTGTTACAAGCATGTAAATTAAAGTCATGAATTTCCTTCAGTATATGAAAACTTGAGAATATACAAAAAAAATATTTAATTTCACATAACTTTCGGAAACATGATTGTCAAGAAGTTCACTTGAGCAGGATTTCACAATAGCAACTAAACTGCAATGCAGAGCCAACCCATTCTCATATCAGCATTCACGGCTGTGACAAGCCAGGTTCCCCATTCAACATATGGAGAAAAATTCACCAGTGACTTCTTAACATCAAATATCTCAAATAGAGTAGGGAGATCAAATAACCAAAAGGAGATATGATACAAAAATTATCTAAAATCATAAGTAGCATGGATAGTGCGATGATGGCTTGGTTGCTTGCTATCTTCAAGTACCTGAATGAAGACACACCAAATGAAGATACAAAAGGAGGTGGTTCTCTGACAGTATGTAGCAGTTCTGTAAAATTCCTTGCCAAAGGAACTGTGTACACAAGTCTATGTGCATTCAACCGAAGATCAGGCAAGTACTTAGAAGAGACATCTGATGTGACAAACTGCACCAGGCTTTGGAAATTCCTCAGGCTGAAAAGAGTTTGAAGGTGGAACAATATGGTGAAGGAAGTATCCTGTATTTTCAGCTGTCTGTCTCCTCTTCCCTAGGCATCTGCTTACAAACACAGTTCCTTGGGTTTGCCTGTTTAAAAGTGCATTAGCCCACTGGTGATGAAACCTGAGAGACCTTCTCGTATGTTCCTCTTTATTCATAGAGGTTCAGGGAAATCCAGGGGAGGTAGGAGATCTCTCTACAGTTGCTGGGCGTGACACACTGCAGCAGGGACATCTTAGGTGTAGCCAGATTCCTTGATTTCTGCTGCATCGGACTGCACAGAGATTTAGTCTGGGTACTGATGGCCAGGGAGGTATTACTGGGACTGGTGGGGATTTGTGCAATTTGAGGACTGCTGCTGTTGGGAAAATCATATATTGCTCTCTGTGGGTATAGAGTGATTTTTTTTTTTATTTTTTTTAATGAGACAGGGTACATGGGAAAATGTACAGGGTGAGATCTAGGGAAAATGGTCTGCCATCAGCACATTCCATTCACAGAGCAGTAGGGGGTGGAATCCTCCTTCTGATTGGACTCTCCTTTCTTTCTACTATTCAATTTAAATAATTTGCATGCCAGTTTGATAAATGATTCCCATTAGGGTAAGACCTGCTACGAAAAGAATCTAGAAAGAAATTCTAGGTTTAATCAGCAGGCACACAGAGTACATTCAACTTGTTTACACAGTTCACTACTGTTTATAGCAGAGAAAGTGATGTTATAGCCTCCAGCAAAGTCTGTACTTAGCATTTCAAGAGCACATCAGAGGGGGGATGGCTCTGGCACACTCAGTCAGGCCAATAATTGTCTACATTAAGAAAAGAACAATAGCTTAGTCATCCCTCTTAAACTTGTCGCTGATGTAGGGAATATAGGCAAGGATCAGCTTCCAACATATGGCCTGTGCCAAGCCTGAATCAACACTTCCAGTTGATGAAAGCTGGCTGGAGATACAGTTCTGCAAAGGTTGAATATAGCATACCCCTAAACCCTTCCTTAGCATCCTGCCCCTGACCCCTCAGGCTCCCAAAGTGCACTGCTGGAAATGGGAAAAGTGAAGATGGACCCTCCATTTGAACCAGTGCAGCTGTTCTGATGCTTCTGATACAGCTTGCCATAGATACTGAAGTTCAGGCTCCCCTTTCCCAGTCCTTTCTCCCAGGCTAGAGACATATTTGCACTTTTCTCTGACTTTAGACTAAATGGCTCAGATGAAGTAGGCAAATAAATATCTTCTTACTGTATGCAGAGTAGTATTTGTATGCAAGGATCAAGTTCCTCAGTGATGTCAGGGATAAAACACTTCCAGTTTCAATGCCTGGAAATTTTAATCTATTAAATTTAGTTGCTGAAGGTCATCTGGTGTCTTCAGAAGAAGGTGGTAACTGCACAAGGATTTTAAGAAAATGCTGATTTTGGCCCAGTGGTTTCCATTGCAGCAGATGAGAGCATTCAGGGCTGTGCTTGACCTTCAGAATGACCTATTCCTCTGTACCACAGGAAATCCCTTGACAAGATGTTCCAGCAAGGGGCTGGGAGTAACAACGGCAGCCAAAAGGGAGGAGAGCTATAGAAAGGTGAGGCAGGGAGCACGCTGCAACAGCCCTGAAGGGTCGCTGAACATGAAATGTGCTTTATGTCACTGTGTCAAAATTATCTCCCCATGGGATGGCTGTCTCCTGGCGTACAGATATTACTGCTACAGAGGGGACAGCCTACTCTAAATCCTTGAGTGGGGGAGGTTAAGATAGAATAGATCATATTGTAAATCCGGGATTGAAATAGAATAGATCATATTGAAAGACTTCCTGTCCCAAGGGCAGCTTAGCATATGTCTGGAAAATAAAAACCTTTAAAGTAATTTATTTTCAAAGGTCCTCATCTGTCCAGCATATTGTAGCTATACATTTGCCTTGAACAACAGCTTCCTTGATTTTCCTGTGAACTATTTTTACACATACTTTGTTAACATAACAAGTTTCATAAGGATGAAAGTCCACTCTCATCAGACCATTGCTCTGGTGGGACAAAACACTTTCAGTTAATTTACAGTCTTTGGAGTTGACTCAACAGAGAATAAACACATAAAAAAACAGCCTCAGTCTCTGATATCATACCAGCTCTCATATGTACATACTGCACCCACTAACTTGGAAATCCATCAGAATTTTCTAATCTTTTATAAGAGCAGCATAATTCAGGAAACAATGTATGTATCTCAGTGTAGATATTTAGCCTTTTTGGCTCATGTGTTCCTGTATTTTATAGTTCAGTTATCTACCAATAATCCTGAAATATAATGCAATGAATCTCTGTTGTTTATGTTCATATTGTTATCTAGAACAAAAAGATACTAAAATTGGATTCATTGGGATGAGCAGGGTTCATTTATATTTTTAAAGATCTAGCATAATCCATATAATTTTACAAGTAATTGTTTTACATATATTGAGATTTTCTTTTGGTCATCAGTTCTTACATTACATATACAGTTGTTTTATTAGTTCAAGAGCACACACAGTGGATGATAATTTAGGAATACTTCTCTTATGAGCAGTTTGAACAAAATTTCTACAAAATCCACTGGGATTATAGCATTTAAATCTCTTGTGACTCCATACAGTTCAATTGGAGTAAAATTCATAAAATGAACTATAATTGGAGTCATTCTTACTGGCAGACAAACTTTTGAAGCCAACATTTGTATTTGATTAACTGCAAAAATCTTGAGGGCATTATTTATTTTATAGGATTGTGTATGATGTATATAATAGGTGAGTTGTTTACTTGTACCTGTTTAAAAGTTATAGGACATTTATAGTAGTGAAAAAGATTGTTATTTTCTGTAAGTTATAAAGCACAACCAAATGGAAGCAAAATAATTGCAGACTATGGCCAAAAAAAAAATTAAATCTAAAGGAATAAATACCAATTAAGCAATTAGAGATCTACTATGCCCCAGCCAAACTGGGAGAGAAAAAGTAGCATTTCTAGAGGTCATGTAAGTCCAAGTTCTCTAGTGGTAGAAAAGAGCACATAACATTTTGAGAGGTCTGTGGAGCTCTAGACTATGCGCCAGCAAATAATCTCCATTAGTATATCTGCAAAAGCCATCAGCAGCGGAAGAACATCAGGCAGTTTGGAGCAGATTTACTGTTCCTGCAACACTTGCTCAGAAGCAGGGCTACTGGTGCTTATTGACATGGCTTCTCCAGAGCCACAGCCTTCTGCTCCTAGCAGCCGCCAGCTCACAGCAGGTTTTGTATATGTGCGTGAAGTGGGAAAGCTGAGGGAAAAGGCATTCCTTGCTTTATTAAACTCAAGGCTCATAGCCTGGATGGACTTGTTATGACTCTGCAAATAACAGTTACATGTGCCTTCGGAGTTTAGGGTTATCTAGCCTGTCTGTGAATTTTGTAACAGATTGTGGTTTACCATCATAATTAATTTTTGCCTGGTTTAGCTCCTTAACATCACTAATCAGAAAGTCTTGTTGTGCTCCTATTTTTTCATAGTGCATATCGTAACAGCAATCTGCTAGGAGGCTGTATGCTCAGTAATCTTAATTGGCTTGCCCCCATTGAATTCATTTTTTCTAAACTAACTTTGCACCAGCTGAGAAGTTTGTCCACTGATTTTGCTTGAAAAGGACATAAAGCAGACATGAACTAATGGAGCTATGTAGAAGGCCTTTAGACTGACATTGAAATAATGGGTTATCAGGAAAAGGAAAAACTTGTTCCAATTATTGCCTTCTTTCCACTTCATACTTACAAGCATCCCTCTGATGTTTAAATACATTTAGATTTTATTCATTTGTGACTAAAGCCAGTCTCCTTCCAGACTCTTCATTAATGTTGATTCTTACAGTGTTCCCACATCAACAGCTCTTTATCAGGGTTTTATAGTACCCATGTCCGACTTTCTGTTCAGTAATCCCATTTATTCTTTGAGATTATCATTTCACTTAGGGTGATTTTGTTCCTGGTTTATGGCTTGTTTACAAGGATCTCCTTAGTTACACATATGTTGATGTAAGCTTTTGGATGAACTTTTCAGGCAATCCTCTTGGGGCCAGAATTCACCACACCTTTTTGCTGAGTGGTGTCCTTTGTTGCAATCACTGCCAACTCCTCACATGTTTTAAACTTGTCGTGGGTCATGTTACACCAGCTAAGAAGTCAAAAATTATATCTGCACCATAACTTGTGATGTAACCTTCTGCTGTTGTATAAAAATGGCAATTATCTTTGCTGTTGAAAGAAGCAGTACAGTTTAAACAGCACTCACCACCAAATTATTAAAATTAACCTAATGGTGGCTTTAGGTCAGGTAGAGATTTTATGTTGTACTGTTTTGTGATAAAGTGGAAGAGAGTATTAAAAGTCACTCTTATAAGCTGGAGACACACAGTTTTCACTGCAGATAAGGAAGGAAATAATTTTGTTTTGGCTGTACTCACTGAACAAATGTTTCGTTGAATCACAAATTGTCTCTACTCTCAGCGTTTTTGTTGGGAGGAGGTGGAAAACAGGATGTCAACATCTTATCAGTGAATGACTGAAGCACTCAAGAGCTATACACTGGAGCAAGATCTGATTTCAGAGAGTACAACCACCTGTGGAGAACGCAAAGAGCTGGCTTTGAAATTAGGCCTGATTTGGTTGTGCACCCAAGCACATAACATCACTGAAAAGCCCTAAGGTATCCTTCCCAGTTTTCCCAGGAGTACAAAAAAATGTGTCATGTCTTGGTTGACCTGTGGACTCAGACTATTCAAGGTGTCTATGTACAAACAACTAAACAAAACATCGAGTTTTTGCAAACAATGTTGCATGACTTCTATTAGCGTCTAGGGTCAGGAGTAAATAAACACATTACACTTTGAGTAGAATACATGCAGACTCTCAATAGCACCCTGACTCAAGAACAGACACTCCCCTGGAAATAATAAGGTGCCCTGTCACTGTCAACAGCTCTCCCATACTTTCTCTTAGCTGTACAGATGTAAAACAGAGGATACTGAAGCTGAACGTTGAAAGCTGTACTGGCAAAGCTCTTAGACTAAGAATTTGACAGATCTTTTGTTTTTAAAACCTGTTTGTAAAATCCAAGGGTTCTTTAAAAGGTTTATTTTCCCCTCAAGGAGTCTAAGCAATTGGTGCCAACAGGCCAGCTGTCAAGTCCCAGTATTATATGTGTGTGTAGAGGGGAGTTGGATTAACAGAAAAAATCATACAAAAGCATTTCGGTGCTGAGATTTCCAAATGGTTTGTGTTAATAATAAAGGGGTGGGAAAAAATAATTTGAAATGATTGATACCTGGATCTGGTTTCTAAAATATCTCTCTTAACTGGACTAATTCTAGGACATGCCACACAGACATGGTTTTGTGTTAAAGGAGATTATTAACTCTTATGGACTGCAGAACGGGTAATTAATTGACTGTATGCCATTATCAGTCTTAAAAAAAAAAAAAAACAAACAAAAAAAAAATAGCAATAAAACAATCTGAAAATCCAGAGGAATACATAGCATCCCTTTATATGGAACTCATTAACCTCATATAAAAAAGGGCAGATAAGATTTTGAATGTTAATGAGTCACTGGAGAATAGAGAATTTAAATGAGAAGGATTAAAAGGACAAACTATCTAGAACATCTGCTAATTCACCAGTCTTAAAATAAACTTATGATAACAGCAGCATGTGCAGTCAAATCTGCCAAGTGTCAGTTATTTATTAAGTATAATTGAAGAGTTTGGATAATCCCTTTACAACAAAATGGATATTTTCCAAAAAGACATTTGACTGAAGGATCAGACAACCTCTCCTATTAGACTAATACTCCAGTCTTAGTCTTTCGCTCACGAGGTTCTTAAAATTAGGGTGGCAGTAATTGGATGATTCATTATCTAGTAACAATCATTTGTTCATTTGTCTAAAGTGAAACTTCTTTTCACCCAGTCTGATATATAACCTTCTGCTCTGTAAAAAAGAACATTAAGACTTTCCTGCACTGTATTGTCTTCAGCTGTTGAAGTCCTGTGGTGTTCAACTAGCAACCTCCAAAGGACTAATTCTCATCTGTCCCTGGGCAGGGACAACCCCAAGTACCAGCACAGGCTGGTGCCAACCAGCTGAAAATTGGCTTTGTAGACAAGGTGGACAAGAAGTTGATCATGGGCCAGCACTGTGCCCTTGTGGCAAAGGTTGATGGTATCCTGGGGTGAATTAGACAAAGTATTAGTCTCCATTGATGAGACACGTCTGCTGTGCTAGGTTCTATTCTGTGTTCCCCAGTACAAGACAGACGTGGGCTTACTGGAGACAGTTCAGCAAAGGGCGGTGAAGAGGATGAAGGTATTGGAGGCTGAGAGAGCTGGGAATGTTCAGCCTGGAGAAGAGAAGGCTCAGGGGGATCTTATCAGCATGTATAAATATCTGATGGAGGGAAGGGGGTTGAAAAGAAGAGGGAGCCAGACTCTTCCCAGTGGTGTCCAATGAACAGAAAAGAGGCCATGGGTGCAAACTGAAATAAAGGAAATTCCATTTAAACATAAGAAAGAATTTTTGCTTTGAGAGTGTTTGAACACTGGAACAAAATGCTCAGTGAAACTGGGGAGCCTCCATCCTTGGAGATATTCAAACTAGACATAGGCCTGAGCAACCTGTTTTGAGCAGGAGGTTGGACAAGATAGTCTCCAGAAGTCCCTTCCAACCTCAACAAGTCTTTGGGTCTGTAGTTCTCCTAGTTTCCCTAACAACAGATATATGTGATCCTTTAAAGGCTTGTAGGGAAAAACACTCTTCGCTATGCTTCCAATATGACAGCAAAATGTTTTTCCAATGATAAATGTGATTCATCAGTTTACACAGGGATGCCAGATTTTTAAAAAATGGTGCCTGCAGACACAGTTAGGCAGCTAAGTAGCCAGCTACATTTTACAAAAATCTTGAGCTCGTCCCTGCGAAGTGCTAAGAAAATCAAGCCATTATTCGTTTTGCATCCAGGAGTCTCAGGTGTATCAACTGTTCCTTCACTGTTTATCTCTTGTGAATTTTTATATAAATTGCTTCACTTGTCCTGTTTCACCATTAGTCTAAGAATCATGCAATAGTCTACACCACTGATGTAAAATGTTTTTTACTGCTTTCTTCAGCAAAAGGAAAAGGGGCAAAAATGAATCAAACTTTGAAGGTAGAAGCAGCAAAAAGGGCTCTGGAGAAAGAATTAGCACTCTGAAGTGGAATTTCGGCTCTGAAAAACACGCTTGCTAACAAGGGCCAGGTGACAAAAACCTTACATTCTTTTCCTTCCAAAGTGTCTTCGTTATATTTCTATCAATTTAAAATGCATTCTTCTATTTGTCTTTTTTTTTTTTTTTGGCAGGACTGAGCAGAGTTGTTCATTAATTGTGACCTAGAAAAATGGAAGTTCCTGCAAATGTGTTTTCTGAGATGAGCCATCAGTGTTAGGATCCTGGTTAAATTCTCTTCACTTTCTTTTAAAATGTGAGTACCAGAATGATACCAATCAGTGTTTATGCCATACCTTAATGGTTAGGGCACTGTCTGCAGAATTTGCAGAGCTGAGTTTCATTTCCTGTTCAGTCTGAAAGGGTCCAAACTCAGAAATTCTCCATCCTTAAGTTCCTTGACTCTGGGGCTGAGCTGGGAACAGGCAGACACTCCTGCACCCCTCCTTTTAGTACTATGCTATTAAGCAAAGGAATGAAAGATTTATGAGATTAGCAAGCAAAACACTAAAAAGAGTTTAGTCTTTCAGCTGAAAATGAAGAATTTTATTTTGTCTCCTGCCTTGGTCCCTGTTTAAGCATTTTACATTAAGCAGTTGTTAAATGGAATACAGAAATCAGAGCCCAAAGCATCATGATGTCTTCCATTCAGCAAGGACAAATTCTTCTTTTAAAGCACTTCTGAAGAGGAGGTCATGATGTCTGCATAAGGACTAGTTTGTTTCCTAGCAAGTATGAAACCTGGATTTCAAGTCTGGTTTTGCTTGTGGATTCAAAACTCCTTTCCAGAAGGTTGCCTTACCCACAAAGACAGATTAGTTATTTTGGAAAGGGTTAACTGTTGTTTTCTAGTTGGCCTACTGTGAAACTCACAGGCCAAAGATAAGCACAAGCGAAATGGAAGTTAGTCTGTATTAAGAAGTTTGGGGCATGGTGAAGTCCTAGTTTCTTCATGCTTCTTTCTTCTTTTTTTTTATTTTTTATTTTTTTTTTTTCCTTTCCAATGACTGTTTAATGTAAACTACACAAACAGCTAACAGAGCAGGAAATTGAATTCAGATGTAAGCTGGAATCCTCCGAGGTGAAAGAAAGTGTGAAATCATAAGGTCCTCCCTTTTGTTGGAGAGTTGTCTGAACACTGACTGTTATGGAAACGCGGGCATAATGCTGGCATTGCACAATTTAAAAGAGGTGCGCCTGATTTTTTATTCTGTTTTCACCCGTATAATATTTTTGTGGAGCTGAGATTTCAAGCATCTCCACCCTAGCTCTGACGTAGACCACAAACTTGGTCCACGCCTGTGATTGATCATTTTGATAGGCTACTCCTGGGTATCTTTCATTTTATTGTATAGGTACTGGGTTGCTCTAATAAGAAACCTCATTCTCCCGTGCTCTGTATGCACAAACATGGTACCCAATTCAGGGCACTGTGATCTAGCTCCTGGGGACAGTCACCTAGCAGTCAGGCAATGTGGTACCTAACTTGGAGGTGTCTCATCTCTTCACCACCCCTAGCTCCATACTCTGCATCTGTTTTCTCACCTGGTGGATGTGTCTGATCATACTTATCTGCATATTTTTAATATGTTTGCACAGGTCTTTGAAGATTTCTAAATGTTGATTTACAGCAAAAACACTTTTAATCCCAGTATAAATCTCCTGGTCCTCATTAAAATGAGTAACATATATTTACATGGGTATAATTAATTTTGCATTAAATAATACAGCTACAGCAAGGGCTACAGCTGTAATACATCTTACAAGGTAAAGATCAACAAAAAAGAATTTTATGTGCTGTACCATTAGCAAATCACTGATTCTTTCTCCAGGTTCAGGCAGGCATCTCAAGAGGGGAAAAATATTTCTAGAATGACAGTAAATTAGTTCAACAGTAAACATGTAGTAACAAATTCCTGGATTAGAAGAACATGGCTCTCCTGTTGCAGAAATTGGCCAAGGTAGTTGAAAAAACTGTTTGCATGCAGTCAGAAAATATCCCAAATGGCACCAGAATCTAATAAATAAGGACATAACTTTTAATCCTTTTTTCATTGCTCTGTGCATGTGAAGTGGAAAAGGATTTAAAAAGAAATTGATGTGCAGCAGAAGTGAGAGTGCCTTGAAAATGCAGCTCTCTGAGTACCTGACTTTGCATTCTCATGGTTACCAGAGGGTTATCTCCTCATCTAGCTAAAAACAGTCCTTCTAATACATATTGATGCATCACACATAGTGATTAAATCAAGCACAACTTAAGGGAAATAAACTAAAAACCCTGACAGATACTGGTTTAAATGAGTACAGATGGGCTGATGTCAATGGGCTTTTGCCAACTTGCTCAAGCTCTGAATCAGATCATGTGTGTTCACATTTCACCCAAGCCCAGCTTGGACTTGTTGCAGCTAAGGTGTAGCATGGGGAAGATGTTTCTAAAAAGTCACTCTATTCCCTTTATCACGGATCATATCGGGACTAATTTCAGGCAGCCTTTGGCTGGGGTACCTCTGCTGTCTTCTACAGTGCAGCACCTTTCAAGTCAGTGTCACAGGGAGAGCCTTGCAGGGAAGAAACAACATGAGGAGGTGGAAAAGGTGAAAAGAAGAAGAGCCAGATAGTTACAGAAGGAAAGCTGAATGCTATTGTATGCTTTGCCACAATATTATTGGCTTCAAACTATTACCCTGTATTTTTCCAAGCCAGCAACTGTTTGACTTTCCATCTTAGTCGCTACAGAATTTTGAAATCATCCATTCATTCGTTCATTCTCCTAGTTTATTGCCTCTGTAAGAGCACCAGAACAGCTCTACAATTTATTGTTAATGCCTTTTTGGACCTCCAGGCTCCATAATGATTTTTTTAACTATTGGGGGAAAAAAAACCAACAAACCCAAACCCAGATTTCTAAGCTCTTCCTTTCTCCAAGGTGGCTGGTGTCTGGGTTCACAGACTGTTTTTAATTAGTGATCACCGTCTTCTGATATCAGAACAAACTATCTAATTCTTGTTAATCTTTTCCATATTTACATGGAACCTTTGTGGTCACAGAACAGTTCTATTTATTGCATAAACTTTTCCTTCAAAGCAGCTCCCTTTTTCTACACATCTTTCTCCATCTTTCCTTTCCATTAATTTTATTGTTTCCTTTCAGTTGCCAGAACTAGTATGGTTTGTTTGGGTCACGATTCTCCTGTGTCACCTCCATATTTTTTTCCCACAGCAAAGGAGGTAAAACAAATGGACCCACAAATGAGTGCAGAAAAAGAAAGTTTATTTCTGCTTTTTAAATCATGCATAATATTTTTTTGAGATGCATGACCAACAAACAGAGGACTTCATCCTAGACCCATTCAAATTCGTTGTACCCTTTAAAGTGAGAAACTTTTAAAGAAAAAAATAATAAAAATCAACTGTCTGCTTCCCTCAGGAGAATCGTAAAAGCAACTAACTAATTATTTATAATTTCTCCCTTATCAGAAATCAGTCTAGGTATGTTATTTTTCTGAATCTTATTTCAAAAAGTTGAATTAATTTCCACTCTTGGGAGGGACTGTTCAATTATCCCGCATATACAAATCCATGGCAAATATGCATATTCTTCTGGTAGTCATGGTTATTCTTTAAAAATTTATATTAACTTACTATCTTTATCTTAAACGCTATTATCGTGTTACCAGAAACATTCATCTGTGTGGCAATTTTAAGTGTCAATTTTAAGCTTTCCATTGTTTATTAGAAATATTTGGGATGAAGAATACTTCAATAGATAGATAGAAACAATGCTGAAAGTTGGAAAACGACTACAGGATTACACCGAGCAGTTCTGCAGTCTGACCCTTTTCTGTTGTGTGTACTGGCAGCTGTGCAATATCCAGATCTAACACGCATAGTTTGCTTTATAACTGTGGGAGGTGTTTCAGCAGAGACAGCCATGAGGGCACGTATTAACCCAATGTGTTTGACATATGCGCAGCCTTGCACCAGCCATGGCAGAATGCTCTCACACGATATCTCACCAGGTTGTCTTCAAGTACTCAGAGAAGGGCCAACAATTCACTCCCTGTGAATGAATGCATCTCTACTGACAGACAATTTGCATGATTTTGTCTTGGTTGAAAATCTGGACCTCATGCTGCTACAAGCAGCACAATTTCATTCAAAACAGTTCCCTTTTCTTCAGTGCTTCTGATACTCCTGGGAAAAAGAGACAGAGACAAAAGATGAAAATTAAACATCTTCAGACACTTAAATTTGGGTTTTGACTCTGTCAATATGACTCAAGGTTATTGGAAAAATCAAGATGAGAATTCAGGCTTCTACAGAGGAAGATTTGTCTTCTGTAAAACTCCACATCATTTCTGTAGATCCACACTCGTATATCCTACAGTGCATATCCCTTTTTTCAAAATAAATTTCAGTACAGAGAGGAAAAACATCTTCTATAAATACATACTACTTTTCATATAGCATTTTGATATTTCATACGATAAATCTTGACTTCTGTTTCATGCTCCCCCTTGAAGTCAATAGATTTTACACTGGATAATTATTAGTAGAATATGGCCATGAATTCCCTTCATAATTATTCCTGAAAACACGCATTGAAGGAAGAAATAAACACTGGGGACACAGAAAATGAAAATCCTTGCACTTTTTTTTTTTTTTTTCCCAGTGACTACATATTACATACTTAAATGTGCTTGAACTGTTTTAATGTTTTGTTCTGAGATGATATGCAGTGAGAGTTTGCAAGGCGAGAGAAGGTAGAAAGAAAGACATGCCAAGCATATGCAGAAATATAAACATTTCCAGACTGGAGTTTCCTAATTTTTTATTATCAATCCTAGAAAAATATGTATTTTGGCTAGCAGGCTTTGCTTCAACATACTTTGAGGGCAACCTTTAGTATAATCAAAAGCAGCCAAATAGAAGCTGCCGTAATGCTACTGATTACACTGGTTTACATCTCTGTTGAATCTGGCCTGTGATAACTACATCACTGTGTAATTAATAAAAACATAAATTAAGTAATAAAATCACCAACCTGAACAGCAAGTTAAGACAGAGGAAGAAATGCAAAAAAAAAAGTCTAACACTGGCTTGAAAGACTTAAATTAGAGACGGTTTTTCACTTTTAATAGCTGGGAACAAGAGGTATTTCTCAATTCTATGAAACATAGTGGATTTTTTCACTTAATCTCATATACTGTTAACATATATAAGCCATGCTAAGAACTTCATTCTGTAATGTATCTATCAGCACAAAACTGTAATTTCCTTGTGAATTGCTAGTGCAAAATAGACTATTTTTAAATTGTGTCAATGAAATCATATATTTATGCATGTCCTTATATGAGATGACTATCAAGCACATACTACTTCGAAAATCCCATGTTCTGTCATTCGTTCCTTTTTAGATAGATATTTGCAAATAATCTGTCTCATACTTTAATAATGTTAACTTCTACTTTCAGGAACGTGCACTCACTGGAGGGGAAAATTGAATTTTCTGTGAAAGTGACTGTGTGCTTATTTCAGTACTTTTCTGAAAAATACGCTGCTAGGGAGAAATGCAAACATTTGGGGGAAATGGATGTCTTGCTTTGCATGCCTTGGGACATACCCTATTGTCAAGCATCCAGGTGTGTTTTATTGTATAGGCTGAACAACAGCTACTATACAGGTCCATAAATGTCACAAATCATATCAGGGATCAAAACTAGTCTTTAAGCGTTAAGCTGTGTTTTCACTAGCACCCCATAGTCCACTCTTTCTAGCTGGCTATTTTGAGTTTTAGTGGTGATATATTTTTCCAAAAGTCCAGATGGAATTTATTATGATTTGGACTATTATAACATTATGAAAATATGACCTTCTCTTTTTTAACATTATGCTGCTTTCTTAACTCTTTGCATCATGAATTCTGTATTCCTTATGACTGTACAGTTAAAACAAAAGTCTTGAAATAAGGGAAGGGAAGGGAAGGGAAGGGAAGGCAANGGTGAAAAACATTAAATCATTGTGATGAAGGGAAACATGGCATCCTTGGCTAGGGAAGGGAAGGGAAGGGAAGGGAAGGGAAGGGAAGGGAAAAAGTTTAAGGATACATTGATGTACCTGAGGTCTGCAGAATCCTGAGATCTGATTTAAGCTCTGAATACAGTGCCTCTGTATGTCTGAAACAGCTATTTGGTCACTTGTTTTATCAGCTTGGAACAGCTAAAAATTCACCATCTGATACTGAAGTGATATGTTTGTTGATTTGATGGCATGAAAGCAGGAACACAAGCTTTCTTGAGGTGTCCATCTGGAAGCTGTTGGAGACACAGAAATATCACTTCAGTGATTTATAAAAGTTTTTCTAGTTCTAAATACTTTTTTCCCCCTCATTTAGGAGTTTCCTGCCAAGGGTTAACTAAAGAGTTTATTTGCAAATGCAAATTCAGTGAGTTAACACTGGAACTATCAGCTGTCCCCAGGCAAGAATTAGTGTGAATTATTAAAGTGATAAATGATCCCTCTGTGCTGTCCATAATCCCAAACTCAACAGCAAAGTATTGAAAGGGTTAGGGTTCCAAGCAGAAAAGAAACTTCAGCTGTTCCAGAGAAATAAAATTATGTCATACTTGCAATTGCTAGAAAGACCTGAGGCATGGAGGTATTTAATGTAAGTGAAGGAGAATGAGTCAGATCCTCAGCTACTGTGAATAAGTGCTATTGCAGAGGATTGGTTAGATTAACTAATTAACAACACATGGTGTTATACTCAAGAGACTGATAATCAGAAGTGATTAAGGAAAGGGAAGCTTTACCCTTAAGATTGGTTTTCATCTCACATAAATTTGATGTAGAGGTCCACATATAAGCAAGTCAGTTTAGGAGCAGCTCTCTTAGAATAAGATAACAGCTTTAAAGCACCTGTCTTCCTCATTTGATTATCCATAATGTCTATTCACCTAACTTAAATCCCACTTTTATCTTTTAGACCATTGTAACAAAGTGAAATAATTTTCCTCCTAAAGAACTTAGATTTGTGAGACCCATGTAGAATCAGAAACTGGTTAGCTTTGGAAGGGACCTTAAAGATCATTTTGTTCCAATCCCCCTGCCATGGCCAGGGACACCCCCCACTAAACCAGGTTGCTCAAATCCCCATCCAGCCTGGCCTTGAACATTTCCAGGGATGAGGCATCCACAGCTTCTCTGAGCAACCTGTGCCAGTGCCTCACCACCCTCACAAGAAAGAATTTCTTTCTGGTATCTAATCTAAATCTCCCCTCTTTCAGTTTAAAACGACTACCCCTCGTCACTACACTACACTTCCTGACAAAAAGTCTCCTCCAGCTCTCTTGTATACTCCCTTCAGATATTGGAAGGCTGCTCTAAGGTCTCCCCAGAGCCTCCTCCGCAGTGAACAGCCCCAGCTCTCACAGACTGTCTTCATGGGAGAGGTGGTCCAGCCCTCTGATCATCACAGAACCTAAGCATACCAGTGGAGCCTCACACCCATGTGAGACTCCACTGGTAACCTAAATTTGGTGCCTATTAAAAGGTGCCAAAATAATAATAATAATAATAATAATAAAAAAAAAAAAAAACAAACAAAAAAAAAAANAAAAAACAAAACAAAAAACAAAGAACAAAACCAAAAACACGTGAAAGCCAAGGGAATGGATTAAAGGAGGAAAACTAACTTCTTAAAGGATTTAATGTCTTCCTAAAACATTTATTGCCCAAAAATTGTATCATTACGTCCTGGTTTGGGATAGAACAGAGCCAACATCCTACTCAGTGAGAGAGACTCCTGCTTACACATGTTGCTGTAGCACCCAAAGTCAGCTAGCTTAGTAGTTCCCCATCCCCGGAGGGGTCACAGATATGGGGAGGTGTGGACAGGTCAGGTGACCTGAACTGACCGATAGGCTATTGCATCCCATCTGCCATGCACAGTATAAAAGCTGAGGGATCGAAAGTTTCAGGTTGATTCCTCTTTAAAGGCTGTCTTTCAGGGGCTGTCTTTCTTTGATGACAGATGCCTGAGGAAGACCCTACTTTTGATCTTATGAGTGAGTCCTGGAATCCAGTTTCCGTTGTCACTGAGTCCAGTCTAGAGCTTACCTAGGGTCTGCCAGTGACATCTTCATAGGAACTTGGTATGCTTTTGTGTATATTTATATATATATGCACTGTATCTATTTTATTGCTTCCTTTTTTTTTATTGTTATTTCATTAACTTAGTTTAGTTTTTTCTAAACTCATAAATATCTCTTCCCCTTCTTGAAGGAGAGGTGGGGGAGAGTGTCTGTTGTCTTGTCACTGGCCAACCCAATCCAAACCACAACATGTTACAGTTAAAGAAAATCTGAAATTTTAGGTCAATCTTTTGCAACTTCTGCTTGCAACACAGCATTTTTTCCATAAATTTTGTGCAATTGAGGCGGAAGGTGGAGCTTTACTTTCCGCGTTTAAGTTATTTTTGAAATAAGTTATGTCAATTTTCTTCCATTTCCAAGCAAAATATTTAGCTATCTTGGAGTGGTATTATTTCATTGAGAGAACCTTCTAAAGGAGTATTCTGATATTTTAAAAATTTGCCCCTATTTACTCCAACTCCCATTTCCTTTTCCACTTTCTCCCTCCCATGTGCCTGTTTCTCTTTTCCTTATTGCTGCTAAAGTGAAGAAAAAAAGAGGATATTTTAGCAGATCTATATGTCGGAACTCAGCAGAAGCTCCACTTTTATGGTGATTTTACTACATGATTTTAAAAAACATTAATAAACCAGATTAAACCAAATTAAAAGTCCAGTATTGTCAATTCAAACACACGAAGTATAGACCTGCTATTGTCATCACACAACTTTTTACTTTAATTTACAATAGGAAATGATAAAAACGTGCAGATGAGCTCTGTTCTGGCTGAGAGGTCTGGAATGGATAGAGGAAGGGACCCAGCACTGGCATCCCTGTCTCTCAGAGCAGGTGAATGGCTGCTGCTATGACCTGAGCTAAATAACTTCGAGATTGTTTTGAGGTCTTATACTACTTTACTGTCCATTAGTCAAACCTGTTTAGATTCATTCATGTGTGCTTCGCAAGCAGATATCCAAATTAGATTACTTTTTTTTTACTTCCTCTAAGTTACTTGGAACAACTTGCCAGTTAAAGTACTGTTTGTTAATTGCTTTCTAAAGTATATTTCCTGTTACCATCCTGCTCCTTCCGGAAAAATATATTTAGTCCACTTTTGTCAGTATCGTATATATTGTGTCTTGTTAAAAAACTGATTACCAGATTACTTGACAAACTGGAAGGTTTCCAAGACAGCCGTTTCAAGTTTCTTGGTAAATAGTCTGTACATTGTATATATTTGTGAAATGTACATTATTTACTTTATAAAGTCTTCTGATCTTACATAAATCTTTGTTCACAGAGTACAGTTTAATGTACTGTGTCCCGCTTCTTTGGAGCTGGCCTATTCATCTCTGTAATACCACACATGTAGCCACATGAAAAAGGGCTCGTGAGGGATTTCTTTGAAGTGTAGCCATTGGACATCAGATTGACCTGCTTTTCAAAGTGAGAAATCTGAAATGTCAGTGTTTATTTTCTCCATAAAAGAAATGCAGCACTTTGTTTAGAGCTTATCCTGACATGAGCATATGCTTGACTGTTGTCATTGAGTGACACTTTTTTGATAACAGAAAAAAATTGGTGAAATCCTACTCTTGTGTATGGCTTCAGGTTTTGGTTGTGGGTTTTTTGTTTTATTTTAATTATGTTACTTGACAGAAACACTGTAAAGAGAAATGGTACTGTACTTAGGTTACCCTTGGTGCTCATTTAAAGTCGTAATTAGGCTGGTACAATTGTAAAATAATAGAATCATCTAAGTTGGAAGGGACCTTTAAGATCAAGCCCAACTATCAATCTAACACTGCCAAAAACACAACTAAACCATGTCTCTCAGCACCACATCTACCCATCTTTTAAATACCTCCAGGGAGGGTGATTCCAGAACTTCCCTGGGCAGCCTGTTCCAATGCTTGGTTACCCTTTTGATGAAGAAATTTTTCCTAATTTCCATCCTAAGCCTCCTCTGGTGCAACTTGAATCCATTTTCTTTTGTCCCAGTACTAGCTCTGCCTGTCTTAAACCTATGTGGAACAGGCAGATTGCAATTCAGTTTGTGTCTGAAAACTGCCTACCTGCATACATGCAATATTAGCTTGAGCTAGTTAGCCATGGTTGTGTAGACTTGCCTGTCACCTTGCCTGATTTCATATTGTAGACACGCTCATGATGGAGTCCTGTTTTGCAGTCCTCGTTCCTTCAGGCAAGGATTGCTTTACTATGCAAATATCTATCTTCACCAAATCGTAGGGAGCTATAATAGAATTATTCTTCTTCCATCATGAGACTAGACACCACAATGTAGCTTGACAGTGTCTCACAGGAGCATCTGTGACAGGACCAGAAACTGAAGCCAAATTTCTCGTAGAAATTCCAGATTTGCCCTTGTCACAATACGAGGTATCAAGACAAAGTTCACCGAAGTCAAAGAAATTGTTTTTCTTCAAAATAGGTAGAACAGACTGAAAAATGAGGTATGAGACCCTAAGAATTCCTTCAGTTCAGCAGGTATTTGCCCACTCTGCAATGTCATTTTGACCTAAAAAAAATAGCGTTCTTCAAACAGGGCACCCCTGTCCTGGAAGAAACACATTTTAAACTTCTGATGCAAAACACCTCAAGATTGGCATACATTCAAAATTGCACTTAGATCCAGATCCAAATTTTCTAGTGTTCCTCAATAAGCTAAGCCAAGGACCCCTCTCCTAACATCTGTGGATATTGGGGTATTTGAAATCCAACTCTAAATTCCAACTTAAGCCATGCTCTAATGTAAACAAAGTTAATGGCTTGTCAGCATGGGGCTATAAAACAATGTGGGTACTGTCATAATATTGATGTAAGGAAACTTTAAATATATAGCCATTTTTCTGAATATAACAGTGGATTTTGGTCTTAGGAAAAGTCATTAAATCAGTATGTCCAGGTTATGTAGCAGCCAGAGAAAATATACAATAGTGGCAGTCAAGAAATTACAAGGAAAAGAAATTGTGCCTTGACCCATTGACTTTATGCAGTGCCAAACAGTGACTGCCATTTTATTCTGTATCACCTGGGTTGTACACCCATGTGCTATAGCTAACCTGCAACTGTTGTGTATGGGAATGAGGAGAAACATGTGTTCAACTTGCACAGCTCAAGGGACTACTGGAGCAAGAGTCAAGAGGGAAGTTTGCTCTGTTTGACCAGAAAGATTGAAGAAACTATAAAAGAGATAATGTACTGGGATATACCATCTATCCTGGTTTCTACCAAGGAGGGGTTGTTTTCAGCAGTATGTCATAAACTGTTGGCTCAAGGTCAGTTTTAAAGACCCAGGTAGAATTTCTTAGGTGATATATTACAAAATCACAGTGTAGTTATTGTTGTTGATCTGAAGATCTTAAGAATTCTTAAGGATTATCTTTGAATACAACATAAACTAATTTGTTTTGTGTCATTTAAATAATTTCCAACTGTTGGAAAGTAAGCTAAATTTACTTTGCAATGATCTGTACAAGCTGTGCATATTTAAGTATTTCAGTTCATCTCTGTAATCAATACTTTTAGCTCCTGAGTTAATTTATATCAGTCTTCTTTCATGTTCTCTGAATTTACCATCAATTTGTAATACTGAAGTGCCAAAAAATGTATTTATATTTAATTATCGTTATGCGTCTTTATTTTACATTTTTAATCAACAAGAATTACTACAACATATCTCTTTAGTGAGAAACTGTGTCCAAATAACATTTTTTTCATGCAAAGCAACAACTACTCGATGTAAAACGTGCTTGGACACATAATAATTTTGCTGAGTTTTCGTGAGGTGTGTTTTGAAACTGTTCAGTCTGTACCACTATTTTGATTTACACCAGCAAATAATCTCACTATTCTTGTCTGTGTTACATTAAACTCAAAAGTTATACATGATGGACTGAGTTCAGATAAAGATTTGGACTGATTTTGGAGCTTCAGAAAGATAAAGCATTAATACTTTCCAAAACTTTAGCAATGATTTGGATTTGGGTAAGGGCTCATGTCTGATTATGTTTAAATATTTTTGACATGTGTGGTATTCTATTGTATAGGATAGATAGATCATAAGAACTTCATTTGTGCTGTTAGTCTGCACTATGGAAACAAATGACATATTTCACCCATATTGAAGAAATTCAGGATGAATAGATCACAGCATAAACAATATTAATATATAACACAGACAAACTTTTTGATATCTGTGTTCTCAGTGTGATAGCATAGGATCCTGGCATTCTTACAGTTATTGCAATTAAGAATTTACAGATGTGCCTCAGGGATACACACTAATTACATGGAAAGTAAGTTTTATTAAACCCAAGCTTCCAACTTAGTGACTAAGTTGCCTTTTCAGCTTTATAGGCTGGTGTGAGCAAACATTGTGGTAATGTATCACCACGGTAGAAAATTATATTTCAGTGAGGTTGAAAAGAGCGGTGGTTAAGTTTGGACAGCTTCTTTCCAGCTCACACTTGATGGTGGACAGTCTATGCTGACTCTATTCCTCATTTTGAACAGGGATTCTCTAAGTCTTTGTGCTTGTTCAGTGTCACCAGCTGTAATTCTCTCTAGATGTGACATCTGCCTTAATGTGCATCTTGATTTGTGTTCTGGCACTGATTCAGCAAAGTAGGTAAGTGTCTACCGTCTCTCTTCAATTGCAGTTAGTTTTAAAGAAACCTTACAATAGCTGAAGTCCCCTGCTAACTTGGCCAAGAGTACCCCAAACGAAGCAAGAAGCAGCTCTGAAAGGTGAGGGATGAGAAGGGTTTAGCTCATGCTACTGATTTACCAATGTGCAAGCAAAATCTGACAAAATGGAATTTGATCACTTCCAGCATTTGCCACTGCTTTCTTCAAGAAGTTTGATATATTTTTAATCTCTTTGTACATTGTTCTTTATAGAAAGAGGAGCACCCGGTCAATTATTTGTGATTTAAGCACAGTGTCCAGTAACAGCTGACATTTAGCTGTCTTGCAGCTCACTTGAATGCTGACTGAAATGCTCTTTCTTTAAATTCTGCACTCCTACATCTGACACTTACATCTGACTATGTAAGTAACTACAGAGAAAGTGCATTTGAGATGAGCTTCTATTTCAAATAATATTTCAATTATATGAACCTGGATTTTTTTTTTAATACACGACTATATTATAAATTTTGCTTATTTAATCTTGAACAATATTTCCCACTTTTTCTTCTATATTGTCCTTTGCCTATAATTTCACTGATATTTAGCTGCAATAACTCTGTGTACTGTAGGAATGGATTATATCTGCATTACAGTTGGTCTTGCTCATCAAACAACGTGGGAAATACCAGACTAGACTAGATCCATATACCTTAACTCTTCCTGCTGAGTGTGTCCAATATTGGGAGTCCTGAGAAGTTGCAAGAATTTCTGGACAGGAAGAGGTGAGCTCATCTACCCTTCTTCTTTCTCACCTTTTTCCCATGTTCCCCTGTCCAATACGAGAAACTGTCTTAAATCCATATCACAAAGGGGCAGATGTAATGGTTCACCTTGAAAAATGCATTGCTCTGCTTAGATGCTACAAACCCAAACCCTGGAGTCACGAGGCTAAATTCTAACACTGGCTGCTAGATTTGATTCCACTTATATAAATCATTAGTTTGTTTAAACATGTTTAATTGTCAGGTATTCTTAAGTGTCATTAAATCGTAACACATAAAGTTAGAGCACAGAATCATGTTTTATGTACATGTCTTTAAAATTAATGAATTATGAATAAACTCCCTAATTGCTCTGAAGTACAGATGGGAGCAATCTTCATGAAATTATAAATAATCACCACGCTGCTGATTGCAACAAGTGGAACTTAAGCTTGCCAAGCAGTCTTAAAAGTTTAATTAAATGTACTAAAAAAGCAATTTGATGCTTTAAAAGCCAAGCTGTTGTATGGCACTGAAGCAAATCAAAACTCTAGTTAGGTTTGCAAAACTATCTTTGCTGCGGATCCCAGAAATGCCAGCATACTCAGTTTAGAAATTTTATGCTTTGTAAGTTCAGTGTCTTGAATAAATATAAGACTTGACTTTTGGAAGTATTATTTAGGTGAAGACATACAGATAAGCAAGAATGATTCTCAGACATTACAGATTCATATGCTTAACAAGACTAGTAATTTTATGCAGTATTGAAAGAACAAACTCTCTGTATAGTAGGAAAGAGTAAGATGTGCCAGATGTCATCAGGCAAGTTTAGAGTTTATGGAGTGCAGAGGAATATAAAAGAGCTTATGTTTAAGCTTGTCCCTTGGCCCTTCATGACCTTATAGATGTCTGAATCTATGCTCAGGGTAACTAAAGCAAGAAGAAAACTTTGGCAGAATCTTGGCTCCATCCCTCTCTAGTGAACTATCAGCCTTACACAGACATATGTAACCTGGTACTTTTTCTGCTGGTAGACAATTCCTTCCTTACCATGTTATTCAAGTAACTGCAGCTGAGCAAAGCAAGGCAAATCTAGTGCTTGGCTTGGCGAGTAAAGCAAGATCCCAAAAGGGATTCATCTCGTTCATTCTTAGATATTTGAGTTAGGACTTAAACGAAGCTGAAGACCAATAGCTGAAGACAGGGTGTCCTATATGTTGTTTTTTTCGTTCCAATCTGAAAGGATACAGATTTTTTTGGTAGGTATATGTGCATGTCCAGCAACTTTAGGGCATCTAAAATTGGGATAGCTTGAATCACCTAGGCAACCAAATCAATGCTTCGATATTTTCTTTCTACCTAAACCTCATTGAGACCAAGGCAAAAATGTACTTCCCAATCTGAGCCTTTGCTGATTGCACATGGCCCTTTAAAGGGTGTCTAGTGCATAGAAAAATGATGACTCTTCCAAAATCTATCTGAGACAAACTCTAATGTGCGGACATAAGATAAGTAAGTAATTGCAGAGGTGGCTTTTAATATAATAATGTAACACTTAGACCACTCACACAGGAAGTGAGGAAACTGGTTTCCCTTCCTTCCTCAGACAGAGAGGCTCAGACCCATATTTCGTTGTTCTCAGGAGAGTAGATGGCAACCAGAATTTATGTCAAGGGGGTTAATGAGGGAGGGTAGAGGCATCTCCTACCTCTCTGATGGGAAATTGGATACGAGATTTACTGTCCCCAAGAGAGAGTTAGAAGAAAAGAAAGGAGATGTGACTGTGTAATTTAATGGTTAGGGCTTCTTAAGAGAAAGGGAATCTCAGTATTTTTTTCCCCATTTAAAGACCTCTTTTGTGTTTTCCAGTAAATGTTATTTGGAGAGAATTAGACTAGAAGTCAAAATTTCTTGTTGTCAGATGAGTGCCATTATTCACAATATCAGAGACCTTTTTTATTTTTGACCCTTGGTTTATACTTCATCTCTCTGATCTGTAAAATTGTAATATTTTTGAAAGGCAAAACACAACTTCAGTAGGAAAGGCAGTGTCCTGTTCTGTTTCTGTTTGTTCACAATAAAATATATGATCCCCGGAGTGAACACTGGTTGTGTCTAATAGGCAAAATTCAATGTTACATCTTTTTGACAATTTCTATTAGATCCATGTACAGATGTGTAAATGAAAGGGCATTTAGCTTTGCATGGCTAAATGGGACCTGAGGCATGGCTGTGGTGCCCACATGCCCAATTACTTCTTGTAGATGTGGGAAAACATGGACTTACTGTGATAAGACTTTGTGTCTAGCTCTTGCACTAATTACTAAGCAGAAGGTGTAAAAAAAGTTTCATCATAATTGCAGTTGTAATGCTGCTAATTCAGCCAAATAAAATATCCCAAATTAGTGCTATTTTTTCCTCTGGTAAAATTTTGGTGTCTGTATGACTGAGAAGCTGAAAATGCAGATCAATTTTTTTTTTTTTCACGGCAATTGCAAGATTGAAATGTATATCCACAACTATATTTTTAAAACTGCAGCATGTCTTTTTAGAGGAACATGTGGAAATGGTTAACTTTACAATTAGAAAAAGTAAGGATGGAGTTTGAAAAGTGCATGGCAAAGACTGTTAGTGTCTCACGGTACCTCCCCAGTTAACTCGGAAATAGTGATCTGCAACTGCCCAGGCAACATCTGAATCACACCTTGGGTTTCTGTGTTATATGTTAACTCTGTAGCTGGATGTAGCATGTCAGAAGAGGTTTTGGGTGCAGCACAAAAAATAAACGGGAAAGGAAAAAAGTCAAAATCGCTCTAAAAGATCATATTTTCAGATCTGCCTTGCAGGGTATTTGGCAGTTGCTTTTCTGTGTAGAAGTGGCTACGTAATGAAAGTACAAAGTTCCTTTGATCTAAAAAATCTCTATGGGGTTTAATAATTTATATCAGAATTTAACAGCACAGTGGAAACCCTTTTTATATACTGGAGTAATTTTGCTTCTCTTTGTCAGATCAGCTCTACTTGAAACAGAGACTTGCTATTAGTGGAACTGAACTATATTTCAATGTCTCAGACACTTTGGTGGCTTTCATTCTACCATATTTCACTCTTGTTCCAGTTCAGCAAAGATCTTAAACACATTCTTAAATCTAATAACTTCAATGGGACCGAAGCCCATATGTAGATGTTTTATAAAAATTAGGCTAGATTATGAGCACTTCTTTATAATGCTTTTGATGAAGAAAAATATGTTGAGACAGAACTTTTTTCTTTCATTTTCTGTTGTACCTTACTTCACTGGCTTGGATATGAAATAAGGCACAAATATGAGGGGTAGAAGGAAAAATCTTGTCACTGTCATCTGTATAAGGCTACAGTAATATGTACATATTTGTATCTCATACATATCTAACCTAACCTTTGGAACAGAGGTTTGAGATAGAGGTCTCATTTGAGGTATCATTTGAGATAGAGGTCTACATTTTCTTCAGTTTTGGTGGGTAGAAATATGTATGTTTACAGTTCAATTCACTAATATAAATTCCTATACTCCAGGAGGGTCTGATGCTACTGTCTGACTATGAAGAGGACTTGCACATAAGCCTTTGCACTGTAGATACCTAAGGTTGATGGATGACGTGAATTACATCCTATGGGACATTGAGAGTTTAGGGAAGAAGACCTATCAGACCAAGTTCTTCCATACCTACCATATTGCCTCTGGGACTGGGCAGTTGCAGACATGTAGGCAAAGAGGAAAGAAATGAAGGCATGTGTATAAATGTCTTGGTCTGGCAAATTTTCCAGTAATCAGTGGTTTCAGAATTTCCTGATCCAGAATTTCCTTCTGGCAAGTCATCTTGAATAGCACCAGTTAATCTACCCTCCATTAATTTGTTCATTTTTACATCCATGTATATATTTTTGACCTCCATGAAATCCTGTGGCCATGAGTTTTATAATGTAATTATATGTTGTGTGGAAAAAAGTACTCTGCTTTAGTGTATAACTTACTCCTTAATGTTTTCATTATATGTTTGCTAGTTCTTGTGCTATAAGATGGAGTGAATATTCACTCTCTGTTCACGTTCCGCGTATAACTTATGACTTAAAGCCCTCTGTCATTTCCCGCTATCAGTCATCTCTTTCCCAGGCTTAAGAATCCTAATGTATTCTCTCTTTCCTCATATGGAAACCATTCGCATATAGGCATTACTGATGTGAACAGGATTTGCAAAATCAAAATTCAAGCAAGTTTAGTATAAAGAGAATCAGCAATGGCAGGGGAACTAGATTTCACTAGAACAAATCCTCACCCTAACGGTGTGATATACAACAAAACCCACTCAAGTATTGAATGTTTATTAAGTGCAGTCTATTATATCAAATTTATTTGGCTATTATGGATGCATTTTACACAAAATTAATTGAAACAAGTTATTGTTTTGGCTATTAGAGAAATAAATTTCTTCTAATGAAAAAAAAAAGAATGATCACACTAGGTTATTTCTTTTATCTCCATTTTTATATATGAGACCCTTCAAGCTGAAGTGAAGGGCACGCTGACTCTTCATCTCTATATTAACAGTTACAAATCAGCCAATATCTGATGGTCATTTGGTCTTCTCCATCATTTTGAGGAGATTGTATTGTGACATGAAGTGGTGGACTCAGTCCAATTCCTAATTGAAAGAGTCATTGTTATTAATTCACGAGAAAGGGAGAGCAAAGAGTTGAACGTACATGAAGGTACTTCATCGCCCTTAAGATGTTTTTGTGACTTTAAAAACAGTGGTGTAGCTAAGCTTGTGTACTGTTATTTATTACAGGTATTAGTGCAGCCCCTGGAAGCTCCCATCAAATACGGAGTCCCATTGCGGAATAATGTGTTGGTTTCCAACATATTTTATGCACACATCATTCAGCAAGAAATGTGTTCTTCCAAAGCAAAACAAAACAATGTGTTTTTTACATGATTCACTAGGCTCTGCTGCAAGAAATACAAAATAATTGAGCAAGACGGCAGTAACACTCCAATACTTTGTTATGATTTTTAGCTGCATTCAGCACAATAAAGTGACCCTGGTTCACAGACTCCCAAACTGTAACTTGGAAAAGTGAAATTACACATTACAAGGTTTCTGTAGAGGATATAACTCTGAAGGCTGACTTTTTAAATTGGTAGAGTTCATGCGAAGTTACAATGATCTAAAAACGAATGCCCTTCTCTCCATGATAAGTAACAGGTTCCAGTTACTGCAAATTGACTCTCAATGGTTATGTTGGAGAAGATCATATTCACAAATTGTCAGCGGCATTCACCATTTCAATTTGTGTGGTGCTTAGAGCCCTGTGCTTGACAACTGTGTAAAGAGGGGAAGAACATTATTCCCTGCCCTAAAGAATCTGTGATTCAAATACAGACAGGAATTGGAAACAGGCAGGTGGGGGTTCAGGTGAACACACTGGCAGACAGGCTGTGGTCTTGGAGCACTGATAAGGAAATCCCTGTCAGGGAACACTTTAACCTTACTTTAGCGTTCCATCGTGTAGCAGAGCAGTATTCTGCTGAGCTGCTTTGCCTCATGTTGGAGTAGTCTTCACCCGTGCCTCTGCAGTCAGCATGAGAGCAGTTATCAGCTCTGTGGCCATATAAAGGATGGAAGAAGTAATCTATGACAATTTGATGACAGCAGGGGAAATACTCGTGAGAATTGTAAGCGCTAAGTGCCAACCCAGCTAGCTTGCAGCTGATGGGTAAAAACAACCCAAGAGTCAATGGCTGTGCAAGCTTCAAAGATAAGAACCTGCTCTGATTTAAGAGCCTATTTCTGTGGGCAAGGCAGTGAACTCTTTACCACTGTTGAAGAGATCCATCGGCTCTTCGACGTTAGTAGGACAAATTCCTGGTTAGATGGGCAGCAATATGGTTCACTGACATTGACAAATCTCTGTTTGCGTGTCGTCATTTTTGCAAGCATGAACAGAAAAGAAGATATGAACTACCTAGAATATCTCAACTAGTTGCAGAAAAATTCTGCATGCAAGGATATATAGGAACCTAATATGATTCTGGGGATTTAGCTCTCAAAGATCATTTCCTCATTTTCAGCTTATTTCAGCTTGGATGCATTTATATATCCTGCCTCTAATGTCACTGTTGCCTGGTGCAGTTCACATATATCAGTCTGTATTACAAATGAACATTATGGACAAGGAGAAACGGTCTATTTCTTTTTGCCCAATGAAGAGAAAATGAGCTAATGTGTATTATAGAAAAAGACACCTTTAGGCATGCTGCGTATTAATCTGTCAAGTTCTTTCAGACATGTCTTTTTTTTTATGCTGTCTTAAACTGGGTGTAATATACAAGGCAACATCATTTAAACACAGTAGCACAATACATGAATTCGTGGGCAGTGAATGTTCCTTTTTCAACTTAATTTGATGTAGTACTAATTAATCAAATTCTAAATGCCTGATTAAATTACTAAGATCATAATCCAGGTGAAAACTGAGTTTACTTTATACAAAGCAATGGACCAAGTTTGTTTGTTTTAATATAAAATGTAAACTGGATAAATTTTCCCACATGACTGGAGTGCCAGTCCCCATCAGGCATTGATTCTGTTCCCCTCCCCGTCCTGGTCTAAGGGTTTGTTTTACCTCAAACTGGGACACCCCCATAGGTGTTTAGATGTTCTGGGGATTTCTGCATCACCTTAAGCTGTGTCAGGGGACCACACAGTTTGATTCAGTTAAATTCACATGGGAGGAGATGTCTCAAGATTGTTGAGGTGAGGTATCAGACACCATGTGTTGCCTATGCACAAGGTCCCTCCCCTCCCCTCCCCTCCTTCAATATGCTCCTTACTTGACTGCAAAACAGCTGCATACAATGTAGATTAATGCAATTGTTCTGCAGTTGAACCAGCATAGCTGTTCTGCATGTGGAGTGATGATATTTCTCATGACTGCTTGGGTTTCCATCGTGATTAGTACACAAGTATTGGCACGCTTTTTGTGGTACCAGGATGAGTGCATCACAACAAAATTGAGTGTATTCCCCTGGCAAAATGCTTCGTACACTTCAGTCTGCAAGTTTTAAAGACACTCCTTAGGTGACAGAATAAAAATTGATCTCCATGTTTCATAGGCCTTCTGGAGAATCACCTGCAAGAGGGTGAAAATGATTAAAATATTGAAAACCTGGCCTCAGCTGAGATGTATGAAAGTGGTCATTAGAAGATTTGTTCAGTAGAAACTACATTGTTTTCAGTGCCCATCAGAGATTAGGCAGCAACAGTTGAGTCAATAAAAAACGGATAATTCAGATATATTACTAATCCACTAGCTACACTAGCTTTTTTCTCTGCACTACAACCAAGGACAGCAAACATAATTCAGCAGCCAGACAGTCCCTGCCATCCATGAAAAAGTCCTAAACTGAAAAATGAACAATTTCAAGTTGGCTGTTGAAACACACCCTTCCAATTCCAAATTTTCCCATCCATTTCACTCTTAAGAAAATAGGTAACTTTCGTTCCTAGTGGTCAGACTAGAGAGACTAACAAATATAGTTTCCACAACTAATTCCTGCCACAACTCATGGATTAAACTATTAACGCTCTGCAATGAGGTAACAGGGTCTGGTCTAATTTCAGTGAATTAATTTCTTTTTCAAATTTCAAAGTGGATACTTCTGAAAGAAGTATGCAGTCTTTTGCCTCTGGCTACCTGTTGTGGTAGGTTGGCCTTGACTGGATGCCTGGTGTCCTCCAAGCCGCTCTATCACCCCCCTTTCTCAGCAGGATTGGGGAGAGAAAATATTATGGAAAAAAACCTCGTAGGTCAAGATAAAGGCAATTTAATAAAGCAAAAGTGAAGGCTGCGCGGAAGCGAAGGAAAACAAAATATTTATTCTCTACTTCCCATCAGCAGGTGATGTACAGTCACTTCGTGGGAAGCAGGGCTTCTATCCATGTAGTGGTTGCTCTTGAACACAAACATCATAAATAATGAATGTTATCCCTTCCTCCTTCTTTGTCCTAGCTTTTATTGCTGAGCAGGTGTCGTATGGTACGAAATATCCTTTTGGTCAGTTTGGGTCAGCTCTCCTGGCTGTGTCCTATCCCAAGATCTTGCCTACTCTCAACCTACTGGTAAGGGGGGAAGAATGTTGGAGGGACAGCCTTGACTCTGTGTGAGCACTGCTCAACAGTAATCCAAAAGGTATGTTACGAACACCTTTTTAGCTGCCAATACAAAGCAAAGCACTATGAGGGCTGCTATAGGGAAAATTAACCCCACTGCAGCCAGACCCCATACAATATCTCATAGCTATATTTTTGGCTATCGTGTTTGAGGATGAGATAAGAAAAACCTATTTTTTCTGGATCAGAAAAGCCTAATTTCCTGTGGTTTGAGCTAAAAGTTATTCACTTTACACACATCAAACTACAATGGCTCATCTTGATTATGAAGTGGCCCAAAAGAGGCCCTAAGGCATTTCAATCAACGCGTTACTCGAACCCAGGGTTTGTACATACTGTGCCTATGGAATATAAAAAGGTAATTCAATTGTATTCACATTTTCATATGCTGTACAATAAAGGCTGTATTGCTCTCTAACATTACACAAGCACGGTGTCACTAGATGAAGCAGAAAATCTCACAGGCCTGTTTCTTCAGTAGTGCTTGTGTTTTGGTTCAGTCCCCAAGGCTTCTGGCTTATCAGATGCAGACAAAGTGAAAAGAAACAGTACAAATAAAACCTGTTATAGATCCATACATAGCATGATGCAGTGTGGAATGAGACTGAAATGTGTTCTTTAATAATGAATACTAAAGTCAACATTTATAATAGTAACAGGAGATACTGAGTTTTCTTTTCATTTAAGGGTCAAGAGTTAATGTCGTATCTCAGCTAGGGAGCTTAGACATACAGTGCCCCATTTATTACTACTGAAGTGTGTCTGTCAGACACCGGCAGAGAGTGTTAGTACCTGGTACAGTTTCATGGGGAAAGAAATATTTGAAAAGACATGGTCACTTCTGTATTAAGGTTTGATAATATTATTTCTGAGGTAAACTGCAACATCTCTGACACTAAATGTTTTCTGCCTAAAACATTTGCTATCAATGACAGCACTTTCTTCTTTTTTTTTTTTTTTCCTTGCTCACTTTAATTATGAAATTGAACAGAGTTGGAGAATGCTGTCCTTTGTAGCATTAAGGCAAGGCCCTTCTCTCTGTGCTGAATACACTGTATTCATAATCAATAAAGTAATAAACCAAATCCATTTGTTCATCGCTATGCTTGTGTGGATGTGTTAGTAAAAAGATTGATATTTGACCATGAGTTTTTACTAAACACAAAAAAGACTTGTGGTGTCAACACCAGTTGGATAAATAAGTAGAGCAGCGTGCAGAGAGCCACATGCATACTACTGTGTGTGCTGCACCAATTATATAGGTAAAAATAGGACCTTAAATTAAACAAAAAGCTCCCATAACTGTCCCTCCCTTCTTGTTTGCAGTACCATCTGCACAGCATCAGTGTTTTCATCCAGCAACAATGTGAAACAAAGCTTTTTTCCTAGATTACTTCTGTGTTTCTCAATTAACATTAACCCCCAGCTGACCGAGACATCATTTATATGCTTGGTGGTGACTATTGACTAGCTTCTTCTGCTCTTTAATACTCCCTGTTTCTTTCTGCAGATGTAGAAGTTAAGGATTAACCAGAATTGCTATGTTACCCGAATGGCTGTGTTATCCAAAATGCCTTTCAAATGATAAGAAATCTTGAAAAGAAGCACTTCCAGATGGTTTTCTAATATAATGATGTAAGGAAATACTGACAACTGTTCAAATCTCCATTTATGTTTTCTGTATTCAGGATATTCAAATGGTCCACGGTGATTGCTAAGACAAAGACAGGTGCCTAAAAAATCATGCAAAAGTTCAGATATGTTCTATCTAGAACCTTGAGATATCGCCTTAGAGAAGTGATAGAGTTTAAAAACCTACTATATGTACCTAATTTAAGACTTTTCAGAACTCTCCATTGACTGAACAAGGTACAGAAGTTTGACAGTAAAATCACCAAGACATCCCAGTAGATATCTAAGTCTGTGATGGCTTTCAGAGATGCTCTGAATAGAAACATTTTCACCTGGTCATCCGCTCCAGAGAGGCATGTTTTCATTCCTTTGAGGTAAGGAAACAGAGAACTGCACAGGCAGCAGCTTGGAAAGGGTATCTGCTCCTGTTGCATGACTTCTGCAGGGGAGGAGACCACCCTCTTTTTCAGTGTCACATAACACAGCTTGATTTCTGTGAGCAGGGGCCAAAGTTTTATTTCTTTTTTCTTCTTTCCCTTCTCTCTTTCTTCCTTCCCCCACATGGTGTCTGCTTTCAAGATTGCTTCAATAGCCAGCACTGTAAAATACAGAGATGGATTTCCACAAAATTAATTTCAGCACTTGGATAGAAACTGATTATGATTCTTTCTAGTCCTAGAAACAAAGTTATTAAATAAGAACTTGGAGTGGAATGCAGCCAAGGTTCTTAGAGCATTGCAGTGATTGCATAACACAGAGTACAATAAAAGTAAGAGAAATGACAGAACATAATTATTTTATGCCATTCATTAGTTTCTCCAAGCAATTAAAAAACACAGTGGCACATGTTAAATTGAACTACATCTCTAGAGAAGGTAGAGAAACTACATGTATGATCCAGCAGGATTTTGAGTTATTTGGACATCTCTTATCTTCATAAACCTATTTGAAAGACATCCATTCTATTGCAATGATTTCTGTGATATTTGAAAGAATCATTTAAAGTTCTTCAGGTGTAGTAATGCAATGCAGTTAATCTAGAAATTACAATAGTGGATATAATTTAGGAAGTTATATATTTCATTATATTATAAAATAGACTGATAATTTTCCATCTTATTTTTAATTGAAAATACTTTTGCTCAAACATTTTTGTGGGGGAAAAGTAGCAGTAGAAAGTTCCTTAATTAAACTAAGTTTTGGATCATGCACAGCTTCTCAGGGTGCTCAGTTAACAGCATTACCCACAGGATTCCATTAACATAATGTATCCTGTCACAGGTGTCACAAGATTGACTTTGTTATAAAAAAACATGGCTAATTTTTCAAATTGATATTTAATCTCCAGAAACTGCATTTATCAGTTACAAAGAAACATGTATGTGTACGTTTGTAACCCCAAGCACTTCATCTGAATGCAAAATATAGAGAAAAGGTTTGGACACAACACGTGTCATGGAATAATTTATTCCCTTTTCTGTAATTCATCAGTTCAGTGTGTAGGTCAAACACTTGAAATCTGTATGACAAAGGCTCAGTGTCCTGATCTAGCTGATTTACACTAGGGATGGCAAGCTCAACCCAGGAGAAGACTCAAACACTACAAACTAGATACATTGAAAGATTCATAATCTACAATTTGTAGACCCCTTGGGGTGAACTAGATAGTTCAGACAGAAGAATGATCTGGTAAACAGCTGAGAGACAATTCTCTTTTTAAAGCTTGTTATCTGTAGACACAGATGAATGCGTTGTAGTCTACTTGAGACCAAGTATTTCTCATTCTCTTCTGCTAGTGCTATGTCCTGATGTCCTGTATTCTAGCTGCATGGCCTAAGTAGTTGGCTATTATCACTCACTTATGGATATTTAAGTGCTTTGTACAGAGTCTAACTGTTTCAAGGGAAAGAATCATGAGAGCACCATGTGCTCTGAATTGTCTTCTGAATTTTGAAAACCATTAGGTACAGTACCTAAGCAGAACTGAACCATAAAAGTTTTGATGCCTTAACGTAGAAAAAGATAGCACTGCCCACTGTACAAAAATGTTTTAAAGCATGTAAAAATTTTGGTATCCCATTTCCTATCTCTGTGCCATACTAGATGCTTCAAAATCTGAGATGAAGAAATGTGAATACTTACAGCTCTCCTGAATCTCCTCGCTCTTAAATTTATTCTGAATATTAGAAGATGCAGAACCTAAAAATAATGTGGGAGAAAGTGCTCTCCATAGGTAACTGAAACACATTCCCACCAGAGGGCTTGAACCTCAAACATCATTTCTTGTGAAGGGGTTTAATTTGTATTGCACATTACATCTGCACAACCAAGTAGAGTGTTACTCAGAGAAATCTTTTTTCTCAAAACCAAATGGAGACATCATAACAAATGGAGACCTACACCAAAGCCATCAACCCCCACTTCTAAGCTGGGGCAGTTTTCCCTAACTTTCCTGGGCTGGTTTCAAAGCTAGTCTGCTTGCTTCGGTGTCTGAATCACTCCATAGCAGGGTTGCTGAGGTTGCCTCAGATAACTCAAATGGAAATGGTTTTGCTTCTCGATACAGCACTGAGTAACTGTAGGCCTCTCAGGTTTGGATTTCTATGTTTGTGTGAATTTTCTTATGCTCTTTTTATGTTCAGTGAAGAGAAATAGAAACTTTCATGGTACAATTTATCTCACCCTACTAAAATGGTTCAGATGGCTTGCTAAAATATGCCTTTTTCTGTCCAGTTACTGTAAAGAGAGCATCTGTTCAGCAGCAGATGCTTATACTGAACTTAGGTGAGAACAATCTCACCTTAGTTGTCTATCACTTGCTTCACAACACTTGCACACCAAGCACACATCATTATACCAGTCCTGAGTTCCTGAATGCTCCAGGTAGGATTCACAGTTGCACTGGCAGATGATTAGCAGAGGGGAAAATCATAGATGGGAAAGAGTTAAAGTGACAGTATGGGTCTGATATTATGGGCTGATAATGCAAAAAAGCAAATAAACAGCAGAATTGCAGAAAGAGAAAAGGTTCATATGTGTTGACATGCCTCTCCTGGCATAATTTAGCTTAATCCACTCTACTTGCTTTTTTCACCCTATCCTTCAATCCCCCCTTCTAGAAACAGATTTAGGTGTCCCTTTATCTCTGTGAGACTGTACTTCAGTTACCTTCACTAGTAACTTATTCCGTATGTCTCTTTCTCTGAAAGTGAAGCAACCCTGCCCAAGTCCCTGTTTGCTCATTATTACCTAATATTTCAAATTAGTCACCCTTTGAGTTTACTTTATGTTTCATTTATCTCCCTTTCTTAATTCTGAAAATTTCAATGACACCACTTTTTCTTTTCCATGGAGAATAAGACTGATTTCTTGATATAAAATTATTTATATATAGAAAAAATCTGTACTTTTAAGAATAAAAATGGATTTTTCTTTCTATTTTTTTTCTTTGTCACATAGGAAGAACTTGATCTTGTAAACACAATCTTTACTCAGGCAACTATTCCAATTAACCCAATATAGTAGCCAAAATGTAAGAGTCTCTGGATGGTAACTTGGAGAACAGAGAAACAGGACATAGTCTCATGTCAGGTAATCAAAACACACATGGGCTTCTCCAAGTCATGTCACCAGAAATAGATGGAGTAGTATAAGATAGGCAGGACCAGCAGAGAAGGCAAAGGGAAGATCTGAAAACTTTGACATTTCTGCTTGGAAGGAAAATGTGTTTTAAACATTTTTGCCATTAACTATGGTGTTGATGGTAAAAAATCAAATTTTCTTATCTAGAGAATTATAGCGATATAATAAAGAACTGAGGTACCAGAATATGTCTCTCTCTTTTTTTTTTTTTTTTTTTCTCCTTTTACAAAGATAATATTTAATACAATTATTTTCATATACCTTCCAAGACAATTAAAATTGAAGAGTTAAAAAGCGGAAAAGGGGGAAGGAATAAGAAACCGACTGCCTGAATCTCTTCCATCTTACATTGATCTTTGGTTTACACTGGCATCTCTCCAGTAAATTACTGATGATTTATACCTGCATTTGTGAGCTTCAGGCTCTGAGAATAGGCTGCTGTAATGGCTAACACGCTGGACTCAAATTCAGAATATCTGACTTTAATTCCTGATGTTGCCAAAAATGTCCTAAGAAAAAATAGCTTATTAAGAATGATGTTTCTGAAAGCAGATATGTGATTTGGGGTCTTCCCGACTATTTTGCTAAGTGTCTTAGATACTTTCTCCGATCAATTTCCCTTAAAATAGAGTTCCTTACTATATTCACAAAGGAATTTGTACATGGGTCTGCATCGTTAGATGCAAAAATCAAAATTGAAGTCTTCATGGACCACCTTTTCAATTGCTCCTAAACTGAAAAGTACTGTAGTAAATTTGAAAGTACTGTCCTTCTTTTTAGCATGATATTTTACAACAGTCTACAGTTCTCCATAATAAGTGGCCTCAGCTTCATCTGTCCTCTCACCTCTTCCATATGCAAGTTCTCAGTCCCAGACCTCCTGCCCAGTAGGGTTGAATCTGCTTAGTGTTCTTCAACAAACATGGAATAGGAGATTCTGTACAAAGTATCGATGAATGAAGATATTGCATTCCCAGGCTCTGCTATTAATGCATAGATCAGGAGTTAGGGTTACATGGGAAGCAGAAAGTCTGAATCTGACTTTCCTCTTAGATAGAAGGAATTTGAACTCAACTTGCCCCTCTTTTTTTTTTTTTTTTTTTTTTTTTTTTTTTTTTTTTTTTTTCCCAATTGAAACTGCTTCACTTTACACAGAATAACTAAATTGCCTAAACCAGCAACTTGGCTTACTTCTAGCCCTTGCCCTACAAACTAGTTAATCTGAAACAGGGAATTATTCATTAGAAAAAGAACTTAGAACTAACCTTTTTCCGGTAAGTTCTCTCTTAAAAAAAAAACCAAAAAAACCCCAAAAACAAACAAACAAACAAAAAAAACCCACCACACAACGTTTTCTCTTTATCTAACCTAATTAATATTTAATTATCCTATGAAAAATACAGCTGTTTCCACAGGAAAGAAAAGTGCCAGTCTTGCAATATTTGGGTCATGTCAAGTATTCTCCTAGAGAGCAGGCACAATGGATTCAGACTCTTGTAGGCTGTGTGACAGAAGAGATTCATTTCAGGCAAAAAAACCCACTCCAGTGTCACATAAAAAACGGGGGTGGGAGGGTCTGTGTGTCCGTTTTTCGAAAAACAAAATCTGAATAAGACCCAGATCCTCAAATAAGGAGATGATGCTTGTCAACCCCAACCAGAAGGACACCTTAGAGACCACGGTAAGGTTGTAATGTCACTGGATGAGGAAAGTGCAGAACACAACCTGGTTTAATATTTCCTAGAGGCCATATTAAGTAGTCACAAGCTATGGCATGTCAGATATTAGAGCATATTAAGGTTGCTTAGATACTAGAGGTTATTTATTTTACTTATATAGACTCCCGATGGAGTTCACAGCCTCTGAAATAGTCATATCAGTTTCTCACACAATAAAGAGGAAAAAAAGAAGTACTTGGAAAAGAAATTCAGGAAAGCAAGACCTTCAAGTGAAGAAGTGCCTATAGCCAAAAAGGAAACCCTCAGGAGAAGATGAGGATTACTTAAGCGGTAAATACTTTTATGCAAAAAGAAAATAAACCACTTTCCCTTCATATATATATATATATATATCATCAATAAACAACATTCCCTTTGTAGTAAATAACTCAGCACACAAAGCTCTCTGACATTAGATTAAATAACTCGGATCGAAATCTGATTTAGAGGATTTGAACCTACAAAACATACCTTCACTCTCTAAGTCTTCAAATAATAAAACAAACTGAGGTGTATCTCATGTTAAAACATGCCTAAAATAAGGTCTTAGAGAGAGAATGATAAAATAAATTTCCTGCAGGCAACTGGGATATTTTCTTGAGAGACAGATTTTAATCTCTACTTTAGTACATACTTAAAAACTTCATCAGAGATGAAAAAGTTTCAGCAAAGACAGATTCTTGCCTCAGATGATGTCCTAGACCAAGAGACAGAATATGGCTGAGAGCAAGAAGGAGACTAAAAGTCCTGCTTGTAGCAGTATGTGATGTGAATGCACAACTCCACACCCTGCCTGAGCCACCTGGACATTTAGCAGCCTGATATAGGGTGTGTCCAACCATGGCTTGGCATCCACCTCACCTTCAAGGCATGTATCCTTAGGAGTTTCCTTTGACCACATATTGTAGAAAAGAATGAATTACCTTCAGGAGTTACTTATTTCTTCCAGGTCAGTATGAAGAAAGCTGGGATATGCAGTTAAGGATCCTGCAGGATCCCAGAAAATTTCTTCTATATACTCTCTGCATACTATAAAATAAGAATAGTCCTTTGTCCTATCTTTGTCTCTTCCAGTTTAAGTTCTTTCTATCCTGTACTACCTAGCAGTAGCCTTGTGGTGTTTCCCAAGCCTGAGGCTTGTGACAATTATTTGCTGTTGTAATAAAATTACTAGCAATAGGATCATCTCCTGGAATCAGTAATTCTCTCCATTTCTGGCTGGTTTAGGCTGCCTTTGAGGCCTAAATCATATAATTAACAAATTTTCTATCAGAGCCCTCACCTAATTTGGTAACAGCTGTTAAAATGTGATTATATGCTGTGAGTTGGTTCTGTTGTAAAATGTCTCTATAATGTTTTTATAGAAAAATCTTTAGTTTAGTTTTCTTGATTTCATCATACCATGATTTATATTTAACACCTCTGTTTTCCATTGTTAGCAAGACTCAGTACTTCCAAATGTTGATTTTACTGATCAGAATTCTATGAACAGTACAAAAAGCTCACAACAAGCTGGTATTCATTACTAGAAGTATAGATTTTTAAGATTAAATTTATAGTTTAATAACTCTCTGATATTTTCACCAGGAATGTGTTCACTGTTGGATATCCAGTCAGTTTTTTTAATTTTAACCCAGGCATGAGAAATTACTGCTTGCTTTTCTGAACTTAATCTGATTTATAAACTACAGAGGATACACACACACATGTCCACACTCTCTATCATCTTACACAAAGTGCAAATGATATGTGACATGACATTGCGCAGCCTGTTGCTTTAAATCAATATTGTCAAACCCTAAGAGTTCAAAGCAGTGGCTTACAGGAATTTCAGTAACACTTATAGAGTATTGTTTCTTTGACTTCTGTTTCTGAGCTCACAGCTTCAAGCCTTTCTCAGTGATGGAGAAAAATAACAAGGATGTTCCCTATCAGCAAACGAAGTAATTGACAGCAATTTCTTCTCACAGGCATAATACACTTGGGCTACATAATACCATAGTTCATGGTCCAAGATACACGTGTTCATACACACATACAGAAATGTAAATATATACATATATGTATGTCTACCTTTGAACCTTTTAAGCAGCTCCACACTGAATGAAATCGTCCTATAAATAAAAACTTTTATCTTGTATAAATATATGTAGTTGTGCTGAACCCTATAGATCTATATCAGGTGACACTGAATAAAAACTTGGTCTAAATCTTCTGAGTTTGATTTACACGATGCAGTAGTATCTCTTGTTATGTCAGCTGTTAGGTCTCAACTTGTGTAAATAATTACCAATTCTACCCATACCGTGATGAAAATATTTGGGGTTGAATATTGTTTAATTCTTGTAAACCTGAGGTGACAAGGAGCAATATCTACTCATGTTTCCCTTCAAATGAACGTTCTTGGTAATGAAGTAAGATGGGCTGAATCAATATACAAGTACTGGAAGTGAACAGTATCAATAGAATAATTAGTGTCGGAACAGCTGGGGTTTTAAGCACATTTGTTAAACTGCTGGGGAAGCTGATGTAATGTTCAATAAAAGACAAAAACAAATCTTCATTGCAAAATATTCCTTTAAAAGTGACAAAAGAATAAAATGTTCTGACTTAAAATGAACATTGAGTTTGTATTTAGATTTTGGAATATAGTTGAGCATCTAAATATATTTTTGGAGAAAAAAAAAAAAAGTTAAAAAGGCAAAATAAAACCCAAACACAAACAGACCTAACCAAAAAAACCCCTTTGTTTTCCTTTCATTCTCAAATATATTCATTTTTGAAGCTGATTGATAAATTCTCGTTTAATTTATCAGAAATTTTTTTTACAGGACTCTATCTTCCAGTCAGACAGCTGCTGGTGCCTTTTAAATACTGTTCGTTATTCTACAGGATTTCAAGAGATCTCATGTGACATATGACAAATATAGTATTTACCAAAACCATGCCGGTTTCCCTGGTGTAAACCGAAATGCAAAACCGAGGTGAATGTTTTTGATTTGACTGAGAGGGTTTGAAGAATCAGTTGCTCTCAGAGCCGTATTGCCAATGACCTGGATATAGGTGAACTTCATTGAAAGATCTATTAGCTTGAATTTATATAATTAAGATCCATACCATTTTCCCAAGTAAGGACATTATGGTTTGTGAGCTAGGAAGGCAGGGCTCAACAATTACTGTCTTTATTGGCCTATCATCCGAAGAAGGCTTTAAACAACATAAGGCTCAGAATTTAGGGTTCATAGACACTTTTAGCAGATCAATAGAGAGCCTGGTCAGCAGGCTGTATGCATCAATGTGGCTCATTGGAGTTGATAGCAGTATTTCATTTCAATTACACGTGGGTATAAATAACTATCCAAGAGGAATCTGGGCCAGCGAGTTTCAAGCTGTATTTCTCTTCCTCTCCTCAAGTTGAAATCCTCAAACATATGTTTCCCAATCAGGATCATATTCTTTTAGAACTTTAGACTCAACGTGTTTCCACTAATTCCAGTCAATCTGGTTTAGACTTTTTCTTCATTTGTCTGGAAAGCATCCAACATACCACATGTTTTCTTTTTCCTCCACATCAGTTATTCTTATGCTAAATGGAGATATGAAAAGGACAGAGAAGTTCCCAATATCACTTACGCCTTTGCATAGTCTTTTACCCTCCCACACCTCCTGCTGTTCTCAAAATCCCTTGTCTTCAGTTACATAGTTAGTTAAATGGGTTTCCTTTAATCTTAAACTATTTCAAATGTAAATCTTGAAGGGCATGAAATTGCACCCATTGAAGTCTTTCCAATGTGTAAAGATGGCCCAGCTAGAGAAAAATATCACCAGGAGAACTAACTCTGATGCAGTGGGGGAGATGAAGGCATTGAACTATAGGCTGGATAGAGACAGAATTTCATGAGTGACTGTGTTCAAACGTAGATGGCAATGTTGTACTTTTTCTGCCACTGGTGGATCTCAGGAGGGCAATCTCTTTAAGAACAGAAATTTGACTTTACCATCATGTCATTCTTTGTCAGATTGATCAACAAGAAAATTATTTTTAAGGCCTCAAGAGGCCATAAACAATGCACAGAAGATTTTTTGCCACTAATTTTCCCACAAAGCCTTCTGTGAGGTTTTTCCGCTGCCAATTGCCTCAGACCTGGTATAATGGGACATTGCACTTTTCACCTTGCGTGCAGAGTTTAAACATTGGGAGTAAATGAGCAAGGCTCTATAATCAGGAGATCAGTGAATATTTCCTTGGAGATTGTGAGACGGTTGTGAGTCAAAAAATATCAAAACCCCAGAACCTTAGAGCTGGCACTGATTATTGCTTTTAGTTCCTCCAGTCCTATCCTTCCCTGTTGCAACACCTCAGAAAAGTAAAAGGTACGCTAATAACCAGTATGGTAATATAGGCCAGATCAGCTTTTATATATTAGAAAATTAGAAAGAAAGTGGAACTAGGGATTCACTGCTAAGGAAGGGCATAGAGGAGTGACAAAACATGCAAGAATGAAATGTGGAAGGCAGAGGTTCACAGTGAGTTTGAGACATGAAAATGTAAATTGAAAAGACTGGGCAGATACATCTGAATTCAGGCAAAAGAAAAAATTTGTCCACTACTGTGAACAAAGACTGGGTGTTAGAGACAAAACTGCATCCATCACACCAAAATTTTCAGAAAAGAGCATGGGAAACAAAAGGATTAAACTGTGTGGTTACATTGGACAGTCACAAAATTCATTTAAATACATGATTTACTGCATACTTGCATCTCTGGATTTCCATAATTTAATTTCATATATTTCAAATAGGATTATCATAATTATGTTAAGTTATTCAGCAAAAGCAATAGTGTCAACTTCAAACACAAATCTGTCTTTTCACAATCAAATAGTAATTCCTTCCTATAAAAAAAAAGAGACAAGATTCAGTTGACATGAAGGGCATTGTCAGAGAATTGCTGGTTTCTCTAAATGAGTTGAACTTCAGGACTTATAAAACTACCATTAATTTTGCACAGCAGTGACATACGTACCCAGATCTAAATTTTATGCCCAGAGAAGTTTCAAATCAACAGTTACACTGGAAATTTTGGTATAACATTTGGGCTACCGTTTTTGTTTTCCCTTCTGCTAATTTAATCTTAATATTTTTTCTTCACCATTATAAAGGCAAGAGTGACAAATAAACAGATACACATTAGTATTCTTGGATAGTGAACTGATTCTGAGACAAGTGTCTTAAGAGAAAGTGATGCACATCATGAAACATGGTATTTTCTGAAGAACAGACACTTGATCACAGCCTGAAAAATGTAGGAATTTTTAACAGTCCTTTCAGTGACTAATGCCACTTACCACAGTTCCATGGTGATATTAATGTTCCAGATATTTAGCTCAGTTTTAATTTCTAGTCCCATGAAATATTTTCACATATTTTCCAAGCTAAAATAATGAAAGCCTAAAGCAAACACTTGGCTGTATCATATAACTGATAATGCATAAGATGTTTTTAACAGGAATTTTAAGCAACTGGAGTTATTCATACCCATTTATTCCTGCTTTTTAGCTAGCTTAACTCCAGAGTGAAAAGAAGGATTTTGAAACACTGATTCACAGTTGATGGATTTGCTCTCCACATTTTGTTATGTTATGGTAGATTTGGAAGTGGAAACTTTGCAAACAAAATAATTTCACATGGCTGTTAGGATTCTCATATAGCTCTTTCCCACAGCTTTGATAGTGTTGTTTTCAGTTAATAGTACGCCATAAATATTTTCTGAAATATGGAACATTTCTGTGGTTTTATTAAAGGATATTTTAGAAATATACAGCTCCACAGCATTTCCTGAAGGATTTAACCTTGATTCTCTTTAATGAACAAGTAATGCTTATCACAAACCTGAAATGTATTACTGTAAATTTTCCAGTGGTTATAAAACACCTTTTTTCCAGACACTTGTTTTAACGCACAATTGCAGAGAAACATGGCCTGGACCCTGCATTTGCTTATAGAAAGCTGGAAGCCAGTATATTACCCTTGTCACCATTTTTAACCCTTAAAACTGGTAGTTAAAAATAAAATANGTTGACCATTCATTTTCATATAGCCAACTGAGTTTAAAATAATTACAACTCAAAATTATGTTTTAGGGAAAAACGGAAAAAAGCCACATAAATTCTTTTTCTTGGTATAGCAAATTCACTTTTCTAATCCTAGAATATAGAGATGAGTCTGAATTGTAGAGTCATGTTGGACTAGGAGGAACCTCCAGAGGTCATCTAGTCCAACCCCTTCCTCAGAGAAGATCCAGTTAAAGCAAGTGTTTGGGAGCTTGTCCAGTTAAGTGTTGAATGCCTCAGAGCATAGAGTCTGCACAGACTGGACTTCTTTTCCAGTGTTTAAATATTTCCTGGTTAGAAATAAAATATCAAATCAAATCAAATCAAATCCTTCACTGTGCACGTCTAAGAGTCCGTACATTATTCCATTAGATATTTTTTTATATTTCTTTCCTTAAGATTGAATAAGGCAATTCCCTCAGAGGTCAAATGCTCCACTTCTAGTGTTACTTTTGTGCTAAAGTTTGTTATAAATAATGAGAAGTGTAAGCCCTGCTTATACAAGTTTTAGTGCAAGGAGGAAGCAAACTTAGCATCTGTAATTTACACCTAATTAAATTCACCTCTTTCCTTGGATCATGAACTCAGCCCATGTAAGACCGCCTGTAGTTCAGAAGTCACTAGAATGATACAAGATTCATGACCCTTGGTGCTCTGTATAGACACATCTGGAAGCCTTACAACTCCAGTTTTGACACTTTTTGGGGGGGAAAAAAAAAAAAAAAAAAAAAAAAACCAACCCTGGGATAGGAAGGCATTAATTAGTTAACTGGGAAAAAATAAAAATAACACACAACAAACCTGTAAAATAAAACTGCAGTTCTAAGTAAAAGATCATTCTGTCAAAATCTGGTGAGAAGAGCATGTTGCACACATTAAAAGTGCGAACTTCCAGTTAAAAAAAATACAATTCTCTCCTAGGAGTTCCTATTGATGAACCAGTATTAATATGAAAGGTCAGAACTAAGCACAAATCGGGATTGTGATGCTGTCCTCTGCTACAAGTGTTTCCATATAAAGTTGCTATAAAACCAGGTGGCTTTTGCTGTGCCATGCCTGAGGCTTTTTTAATCCAGACCATGTCTAGGTGAGACTTGTAAATCTGCTCATTCGTGTTTCTTTTTATTTGCTGCAGAAGTAAAGCTGTTCTGTCAGTCTCAACACAAGCGTAATCTCAGTGATTGCTTGTTGGATATTTCATGTTCTTTTGCTAACTGATAAAGCAACATCTAATAAATAGAAGATTATTCAGACCACAAAGTTTTTATGGTTAGTTATTGAAAACAGAATTGTTATAAACAAATTCTTTATCTGAGTCTTTTTGTAGTGCTGTAATAATAGGGGAAAAAATACACTGAAGGCTACCAGATGATCATATTATTTACAACTTTCCTTTAAAAATTGGAAGTTTCACAGGGAAGTTGCATCATGAACTGGTCTGTACTTTTTTAACAAGAAATATGATCTTCATGGAATATGCTTTCAGGTTCTTGGGCTCTTATGCCTATGAGGAAAAGGCAAAATTAAAGAAATTTTAAAAAGATATTTGGGAAAGGCCTAGTGCAAAGACGTAAAATGTCAGCAAAATCCGTGCAGATAAGTTAATTTACAACATCAGCAGATCTGGTCAGAATTATTTCCTACAAGAATTCCAGTAACATTTAAAGATCAAATGACCCTGTTCTCTTGGAATTGTATGGAAAATGTTGTGACATTTAGAGAAACTTCTTGGAGAGATTTTCAGTATATTCTGGTTTTGGATAGGCTGTGAAGCTCATGAAAACATTCTCTCCGAGCCAAACGTAGTAAATGTAGAAATGCAAACACATAACTGATCTTCGTTTTCATCAGCTTCAATGGAAAAGTTTCCATTCAATTGACGCTGAGTTCTGATTAATTTCTTTGTACTGAACAGGTTACTCTGCATATTTTCTTCTTGGAATATGTATTATATGCTATGGGTTTGAAGATGAGGTTGAAGAAGTTCAGGTTTAATAAATAATCAAACCCTCTAAAAAGAGGCCTGTGATCATGAGTTAAGATTTCTCATTAGCTTGGCCCCCAGTTTAAAAGCATTGCATTAGAACTGCAGGCTCACCAAAGCCAATAGGATTGTTGCCATTGCTTTCCATAGCTCTGGGATTTCAAACTTCCTTTGAATATATCTTGTAAAATGTTCCATTAGAAACTATTTCTATCAGATTGAAATTCCACCTTCTTCATAAAAGTATGGTCATTATTATCTTTTCCTTGGGCTTCAGAATGTCTTTGGAACAAATTTTCAGAATTACCTTCTATTTTTCCTTGTTAGATGACATGGCAATAGCTGATTTTCCCCACTGGCTGCCCTCTATGCACTAAACAAGTTGTGTTGCAATAGAACAATTGGAAAATGAAGCCCAGTGTTTTCCAAGAACCTGAGGGAAGCAGTATTCAGCCTTCCTTCAGAATTCAATAGCAATTGTACACCTAATTCCTTTAGGCTCTTTTTGACTATTTCATGCCTCCTGTTGATAAGAACATAAAGGTATCTTTCTCCTTTATAAGAAAACTTCCTATAAATCTGAGTGCACCTCCCACTGCAAAGGGGTTCTTCCCTTCTTGTTTTACTGTTTCTTAATTTTATCCACATGTTTCTCACCAGTGCCTGTAGCCAGACCGAGGAGTGCAAAAAGTATCCAAATATTGTCTTTCTAAGAGCAGATTGCAGAGCCTATCAGGCTTTAAAACTTGATTGGCCATCAGCTGCTCCCTGCAATTGTTTGCTTATTTTTTTAACTTTAACAAGATACAGAGAGGCTCAAATCTGAGTTTAATCTGTGTGCAGTTTAACTCTTTCTCTCCTTTATTTTATTTTGGTTTTGTTTCATATTGTTTTTACAAGTCATTCCATAGCATCTGTATGTCAGCCCTAGATTTCTGCAACTGGGCATTCCCTGAAGCACTCTAATTTCAGTAATGCTTGCATACACGAAAAGGTTAGAACAATATTATAATATCAGGGCCTTGCAGTCTGCTAGTTCTTTCCTACTCCATTCCTGATTGTATCTCCTTGTCGATATAGCAACTTGTTCTTCACTACAGATGGCAGGGACAAAACCCTCCAGTGGAGCAGCTTTCTGTCAAAAAAGCTATGTTCCATCAAAATAAAAATATTCCATGAAAATACTTAAATTTTTAATTTATTTTGTTCAAAAGGAATAATGGACAGAGGAATGCACTGAAGAAGAGGAAGATCTGGAGTCTGCTCCTCCTTGCCTTATTATTTTGGGACCAAAGACAATATTCTCTCAGGTGTAAGACCAGTAACAGGAGCAGGAACCCTTATGATATCTGGTCTTCTACCCACAAAGCGGTAGAAGAGGTTCAAGATGCCTCTGGCCCTAGGATCCTTATGTCTACGACCGTTGGTGCAATGGCCTGGCTTCAGCAAAGGGGTGAATAGGACATGGGATCACTGAGTGGTTTGGGCACTTGCCTGGGAAAAAATCACAGTAGATCTGGGTGACTTGAAGTGAATTTATACAGTTTGAATCTTGCTCCTTAAGCAATTTTAATAATCCTTTCTCAGAAAAAGCACATGAGCTCAGATGCCAGATATTTAATTTAACCGTGCATTTTGTAACTGAATTAAACCCTCCCCCCAGACTGAAATGTCATTTAGTGGTGAAATGTTTTGCAAATTGACAAAAAAAGAGGTACTCTTTGGTGTCTGGTAGCATTAGATTGTGCCGGAGTTGCAATTACATATAGACTTTCACAGGTCCAAACAAGAAAAAAAAAAAAATTACCTTTTATTTTTACTTGGTTTTGTTTTGATACATTACTGAAGAAAAATGATAACTCCAGTTAAATATGGTTTGTTCAGGTCAAGTGTCAAGTATATATGCATTTCATGCTATAATCTATTAATCCATGGGTCTCTTGCATTTTAGCATAGAGAGAATTTTTCATGCATATTTTTTTCTCAGTATATTTTTTTTCTAATTGTAACATTGTTGCATCATTAGGACAAAAAGTCTGATTAAAACAAAGATATGAGATACTCAGAGCAGATAATTACACAGAGATCACAAAACAGAAATGTTATGCACCTCAAGTGCTAAATTACTAACAACGTGTGTTTAGCAGAAATTTAAAGAACATGTCTATGGCCTTGCTTACACTGATTCATAAACTAAAGTCACATGACTGGATGTCCCAGAATAATATTGATGTCCTGTACATTTTTGGCATGTCAGAATCTCATTTAGAGTGAATTGAAATCAAATCAAGCATGTCCAAGTGAACCAGAGTGCCTGTATCACATTTCGCTAAGTTTAAGAGGGTAAACAACATTCTCTTTTTAAGCTTAATTAATATAGTTCTCCACTAAATGCCTCCTGGTCCTTGAAAACTCCTTCCTAAAAACATACATTTCTATAAGGATCTGAGAAAGAGCAGATACTGACAGCACAGATTTTAGAAGTATCCAAAAAAATAATTGTGAATACATGAATAGGCAGTGAATTCAGCCTTAAATTTCTGACACTTTTTTTTTAACTGGAAACAAAGGAGAGGGGGGACACATTCTGTCTCAAAGCAAAAAAATCTGTAAAAAGCTGATGCCATTCACGATGATCAGATGTTTCTGATTATCCTTCCCTCCCAAGATCCAGGGAAAAAGGACAAATCAACTATTTTGTCTTTGCAGGCCTTATTTCAATCCACCAAGCCATTAGAGATATTACAATTCATGCAGTAAAACTCTGAGAGCTTTCTGTCAAACCCAGGTATTAGTGCACACTGCAAGGAGTAGTCCCTTCAAAGGCTTCCACTAATAAGAAGAAAAGACCCTGTCAAATGCAAAAGGTTGATCATGCCCTTAAAATAGGGAAATAAAACCAGGAAGGTATATTCTAAATATCGAGAAGTCCTTTAGGAAACCCCTCCCAGGCATACCCCATGACTTTTAACTAGGTCAACAAGTTATAGTGGACTATGATAGGATACTCTGCTATCGAGGACAGAGGCATTGAGATGGACTGAAGCTATTTGGTTTCAGGGACCTGATTTCACTTTATCTTTAAATTAGAGACTGTGTGATATCATGCATTTTTAATAATCAAAATTTTAGGGAGCCATCCTGTGAAAAAGCTCAGGGAAGTGAATATTTTTTTCATTTTTTCCTGACTACAGAATATAATATCTTAGTGTCAAGGCTTTATATCAATGCCTTCTTTCAAAACTAGCTATTGGTTTCTATATAATCATTATTTAAAGCAGGAATTTCGCAAACACCTGGAAAAATAAATCATGAAATTGTAAAAATAAAGGTTTAAAATTAAATAAAAAAGAAACCGACCTAAACTACAGTGAACTATTTTTCCTTTCCCCACAAAAATGTAAGTGTGATCGGGCTTCGAGTCTCCCAAAGCTCATACAAATCCTCTTTGCTGTTAAATTCTTTTATGCCTCAAAACTGCTCTAATATCACTTGAACCTGTTTGAACTCCACACCCAACAGAGTCTTTGGCAGTCCTTTGGCTTTCAGTTCACATGAGTGAATATACCAAATAATTAGTCTGTTATTTTACTTCTACATCTTAAAAAAATCTACAATATGTCAAACAGTGGTAAAATCAATTTCTCCTCTTTCTAGGGGTTTTGCTTAACATACTCAGTTTTTCCTCAAATTCCATCTCTGTGTGCAGACAAGAAGTGAATTTTCAGCCCTTGGAGGGTAGTGGTGGTGGTGTACACTCATCAGCCTTCAAATGCCATGGAAAGGTAAACGTAGGTGTCTTTGGTATAGCTGGCATTCCAGATTACATGCTTTCTCCTTCAATTTTGATTGTGACTCACATAATACAAACAATCTGAATACACTACTAGAATTGCCCAGTTGAGTAGCGCTGCCCACTCAGGGAATACTTAAATGAATGAAGAGTTAGAGTAGTAGGTCACAGGATTAAAATGGATTTTCTGAGGGTTTCAATATCACAATCCTGAAATAAATAATGACCTTCATAAAAATCCATCCAAGTTTTGTTTTGTTTTGTTTTTAAATTACTCTGTAGCTTTCCAGCTCATGAGAACTGCATATATTTTGAAGACTTTTTTCCTCAATTCCTCTCTCCCAAATAGATTTTCAATAATAATTTTGAATTCTGTAGCAATTCAGAGCAAAAGAGAAATGCATTACAAATTCTTCCCAAAACAAAATCCCCCAAAACAAATAATAAAAGAAAAGAAGTGACGTGCAATCTCAGGATCTTGCTGCCACAGTTGGCATGTTGAAATCTGTGCAGTAGAAGTCATCTGTTCATACTGACCATGGCTATTTCAGGGGTATTATTCACTCATACAAAATCTACGGAGGCAGAAATGACCACAATCGCTGTTGTGATGTGTGGGTGAGGTGAAATGTGATGGGCTTGTGCAAATCCTGTCAGTGTCAGAAGTAAAAATGCCTCAACATATCCAATTTCCAGACAAAGTTCTTTAAGAAGGAGCATGGCTTGCCTCCAAAAAGGTGACAAAAAGTGGATGGAGTGCAAAAAGATTTGCTTATAAGTAAACTGCAAAATATATGTGTTTTGGATCTGTACTTGCACATACATACATTAACAACTATGTTTATGTACATATAACCAAATACATATGTATAGATGCACATACATTGATTTGTTCTACATTCAATATTTTAAAATGTGTATAATTTGTACATATAAACATACAAAGCTGTTTATTGTAGCAGCCATCCACTGACAATCAGTAATGAAAGCATAAAAATTGACCTTTTATTGGTTTTTTTACTTATTTCTTCACTTTCTTCTACCACATTCTTCTTTTTTTTTCTTTTTTTTTAAGCCCTTTTACTCAAACATAAACTGTCTGCTAGTATCTAAACAGGATAGAGACATTTACATGTAAGATGACCAATGTGCCAAATCAAATAACATTTATTTTACCAAGGAGGGGAAAATGTCAGAAGTAGAGATCTGTTTTTACATTTAGAATGTATTCAAAATGTTTGAAGGGAAGCAGAGTAATCTCCCGCAGTTTTCTCTGAACAGAACATACTGTGTCACCAGCAACACAGCATCCAAAAGCAATAGTTTTACCTCTCTCTTCTTCCACTTTGCCTCATCGTTTTTTTTTCTCTTCCCTGAAATGGTTCACAGAGAAAACAGAATGGTTATAAATCAATGAGTTTGCAGCGTACACTCAGATCGGCTGCGTACTGAGTGTCTTCCTCTGAGGGTACACATTATGCTGAGTACCTCTTAAAATCTACTTTCTTCCTTTTGTCCACCAGTAAAGGTTGAATTACTTTCAAAAAATAAGTCTGCCACGATAGGGATGCTTTGGAGGATTTGACCCTGAGTGTATGGAACTGCAATAAAAACTTTACAAAGCAGCAATCACTAGCAAAGCCTGTGCATTCATTTGTTCTCTCAGGAAAACTGGTCATCAATGTTCGTCCCTTGGTGTACACTTTCCAGCTGAACATTTTTGAACAAGAATGTGTCCTAATATTCCCTAAAATATAAATTATAAGAACATTCGATTCTTTGTCCTTAAACAAAAAACAAAAAAAAAAAAAAAAGGAAAAGAAAAAAGAAAAACAACCCAAAGTAACAACATTCCATTTTTTTTTTTAGAAAGTCATATTATTTTAAATGGAGAAGTTATTTCAGCAAATCCTTTATATTGGCTTTACTTTTAAAAAACCTTCCAAAATAATCTGAGAATACTATTTATTATTTTTTTTTATTGTGTCTACTGGAAACAAGTATTTTTAGGTGTAATTTGAACTAAATAACACGCACTTGTCTGTGTCAAGTCCATCCATACTTGCATAAGTGAGTGGTGGCCCCGTATTATAAAAGCACTATATGTGTGTTTGTCCTTTATTCCTGTCTCAGGTTCCACAATGTGGATTTTTGACAAACACTTCTGCAGAGAAACATGTTTTAAGTCTTGACATATTTACACCAAATTAATTTTATATGTATTGGACTCTTTTCCTCTCGTTATCACTTTGCTGCTTTCTTCCACTTGCTTGAGTCTTTGTTTCCAGACAATTCAGTTATGATAGAGATAAATCCTCAAACTGATTAGCGGGAAGGTATGGTGAACAAGCTGTATGTTGGAGAGTTTCATAAAAAGTACTGTTGAGGGCAGACTAATTTACAGATCAGATCTGCCCCCTTATGAGCTTGTATCCTCTAATAGCACACATCACATGCTATTTCCACAATGATTCATTATTAATAATTCTTCATTATATTAATGAATTATTGAACTGTATTATCTTAAATATCTCTATTTGTTACTCCACATCCTTTCCAAACATTTCCCTGCCTCTAAAGCATGACATTATGGCTCAAAAGGACTCATTACTGTCTCTGTTAATCTATGTAACTTTTAAAAGAATAAATCTTTAAACCACAGTAAAGTGATAAATCTCTAAAAAACACAGTTAACAGAACTACTGGGAATTGAACTACACTGATTTCTTCTGCTTCCATGCACCTCTCTAGTCACAGTGCAAGGTTTTAGGTGCCTTTGCTAGGCACTCAGAAGAAGTTTTTCTTCTTAAAGTCTGGAGTCTTCTTAGGTCTTGTTTGATTGGTTTCTTTCTGCTTTACACTTTTTCAAGTAGTTATTTCTCATGTTTTAATAATTTCTTGTTCTATGATTTAATGTGCAGTTTTATTGTTTTAAATACTTGCTTTACTTTAATAGAAATTGGTTTTTTTAATAACCAGGAATATAGAAAATTCAGCAGCTTCTAATCATAATTTAACTATTTTAATATTGCTTTCAGCATTCATGGAGCTTTTCATTGAAGTTTACGTTAGTCTATAAATAAATTCATACAACCAGAACACCTTGCTATTGGTGATTTTACTTTTATCCAGGTAGCCTGAAGCTTTCCAGTCTTGTTCCCACAACCTCACCGACGTGAGGCTGGGGCTCAGCTTGGCTGGAAAAATTCCAAGGTCCCTACAGATGCTACAGCAAACACTTCTGGCAATTCAGTGGGTGGCAATTCTCCTTCTTGCATATTGCATAGCACCTTCCTTAGGATCATACTAAACCCAGGAATTACCCAGCTGGTGGGTCCAGCTCTCAGACGAACTGGAAAATCAGTGTCCTAAAAATCTAGTCTATTACGCTTTTTGGAAGAAAGGCTAACACACAAGTTATCTCAGAGTATTTCCTTGTGAATTGAGCATCCTGACTTGATTGCTTGATTTCTAGTTTCACCTTCTGAATTCTACAAGCTAACTATGCTAGTCTGCATAAAATGCACTCATGAATTAATGTTAAATATAACTTTTTTTTTTTTCCCCTAAATGATAAGGAAATAAAGAATAATCTTTCATACAATCAAATGTTACTGTGGAAAATAATTCATCAGGCTCTTCAGATGCATGTGCAACACCTAAGTATATCGAGCTCTGAAATCAATGGTCCTCTCCAATGATAAAACATTAGCAATGTGCTGAGTCTGTATCAATTTCAAAAGGTATGAGACAAATTATGATTTACTGACACTCATACATGCTATTGATCTGCCCTTGTCTTGTGGGCTCAGCAAAACTACTTTTCAGCTTGTCAGCTACTCAAAAGATCACTGGCATGAGTTGGTGTGTTTCTAAAGAAAAAGCCACACGTTTTTTCTTGATCTTTGCATCAGTAGCCCACAAAGTCTTACATTTTGCTCTTTAATGTTGACTTACTTCACAGCTATGTTCTGTGGGTGCATTTCTGCCATCTAGTTTCATAATTTATTATATTTTCCACTTCTTTAAATTTCCCCTTTTCTTGATAAATACATTTTATCAATTAAATCAGCATGGCCTGACCCAGCACATATTAAAATGCCATTTGAATCAGTTCCAAATTCAGGTGCTTATAAAAACAAATTTGAGGAGCGACCATAATTCCAATCCCTCCTATGTTATGCGGGCAATTTAAAATTATAGAAATACTTCCAGCTTTATAGGCAATTTGAAATGGAAAGCAAGCAAAGTTCTGGGCATGTGCTCTGTATATAGTGATTTTGAAAATAGAAAAGCTTTTAAAAGTAATTTCCATGTGCACCCATTTACCTGGTTCTATATATGTTCCAAATGAAAATGGCACATTTATATTTTAAAATTCAAAATACTGCCTTTATTGGAGTTCTAGCCAATAAAGAAAACATCTGTACTGTAAATGCAATCTGCCTTTTCAATTTGTACTAAGTTCACGGATTATATAATACATCTATATATTTACTACCCTTTCTGTATAATAGAACACATTTTGGGAGGGAGAGGAAGAGACGAAGCTAAGCACTCATTGGCTCTGTAGGCAATACAATGTTATAATAAAATATATATAATCTTCTCCTTATGCCAATATATTTATATAAAATAAGCATACAAAATACTGACATACGGATAGATGAGTCTCTGTATATCATGCTCAGCCTTTCTTTATTCTTTGCACACATGCATATAATCTTGTTTGGTGAGATTGTTTTCCTGCCACACTGAATCTGTCCTTTACAGTTGATTGCCGTGGTAGAAGAATTAAGTTCAACTATGGATACCAATGGTACAACTTCATTTTAACAATGTTGTTGTTTATTCCTACTTTAAAAGAATAATTACTGTCTTAGTTTAAACTCTAAGCACCCCTACAAATTATGAAAGGCTGTATAAAATTAGGAAACGTTTCCTTTTTAGTTAGAATATATCTTCAGCAAACTAAACTGTCCTTAGTAAATGTGGTTTATATAGATCTGGAGATTGTCACAAAGACAGCTATCACTGAGCTTCCAGTTAATCAATAGGTGCAGCAAAGGCGTATTAGATCATCTCAACACAGACTTAGCAGCGTAGGCTTACTCTTACATTTTCAGAACTGTCTAATCAGTAACAGACAATTAAGTAAAACAAAAAATAAATGCGAATTTGGTCCCTACCTTTCAAAGAGGAAGCTGTGGCCGTACCTGTGTATGGAAAGATATTGAAGAAAAGGCTGTTAAAATCTTGCATTCGCAGGTTTTTGTCTGGTGTAGATTACGCAAGCTCCACTGATGGTTCCCATGTGTCAAGTGTCATCAGTAGAGGATACCAGCACTCACCAACAGTTGGGAAAAAGACCGAGGCTGCTGGAAAGGGAAGAACCAGAGTATTCATGGTAGTAGAGGGCTGTGAAGTACCCTTCACGTGACCAGGCAGAAATTTGGAAAGACAAAGGCTTATGATAACACTGGGAAGTAGCACAGGGAAGAATGGTTCAGATTTTTCAGGAACTAAGTAATCTGCTAGAAGATAAAGCATTGCATACAGGTTTTGTCTAAACCAAAACCAAACTAAGTGGCTAAGAGGAAAAAATTACACTGAATGTTATGGAGAGACAAAAGGTGCAGAGAGGCACCACAGAGCACAAACTACACATTCTTTAATGACCAAGAATAAAAGCTTTATTCTTAGCCAAGAGAGAGTCAGTACAATTGTAAATGTTGAAGTCCTTGAAGGAAAACATGTTCAAAAGGCAGCTAAAAAATTCATAAAGAAAAATCAATCAAGTGATAGTGAATTTGAAGACATTTTCTCCTATACAAGAAGTTTGTAAGCAACAAAACCAGAGGCTACAGAAATGCTTGAAATGCAGCACTCCTTTTTCATCCTGTGTTTAAACTCTTCCCTGGGCATCCATCAATGACTGCTGAGGGAACATGTGACTGGAAAGGATATTGGCCTAACCAAGAACAGCTTTGCTTAGCTTTAGGATCTTCACCTACAGGTATAGCAAATGCAGAACACCAGAAAGGTCAATATCAAACAAACAAGCATACTCCAAATCAGAATGTAAATAATTATTAATGTAAATAACTATGTGTTCCCACAGGTCAAAAACTTTCCCCTAAAATAAAGTGGTTTTGACCTAGCCGTGCCTACTGTGAAGTGTCACATTTGATACTAATCCTTCTGAACAGAGATGTTGGTGAGGTGGACAGAGGCTTCTGCATCCTTTCTTCTGCAGAGAGGGGATCTGCACTGAAGTGCAGTTGTTCTTTTAACATTTTCAGTGAGAAAAAACATTAATAATGCACTCTTGTGCATTTTGTGTGACTCGTCATATATTATGTGACTCATATCCCATAATATTAACTCATTCACAAAGCACTGATTATATGGACTCCATGAGATGGAGCCTCGATCCTTATTTGTTAGAGAGGCTTAAAAGTCTAACTTTAGTATATGTAGTCTGAATTCCTGTTACCATCTCATCGTTCCCAGCATTTCTTTGTGTGTCTGAGGCTCAGCTTCTTTCCTTCCAGCTCAGAACTCTATACTGTGAAATGTTCGGAGGTTTGGATTCTTCTGCCAATACTGTTTCCTTTCTTGAATCATAAACTAAGGGACACAAACTTAAACAGAAGGAAAGGATTTTTTTTAATTATTTTTTTAATGGCATGACATTTTCTATGTATTTGTCAGCTTCTTTATTAGATATTCCATCATAACCGCAAAGCAGATACATCTGTCCTCCAGGATAATGTCATTCATCTAGTTGTGGAACCACCCAGCAACTTCATCATTCCAATGTTAGTTGGAACTTTTAAAAATAGGCTTTATTATTTTCTTATGATTTTACCCAGCTCTTTCACAATCCTAATTTACAGTCAGGTGTCCTGAAACCATGACATCAGGTTTTTGCATTTCAAAACTGAATTCTCAAATGTGATCTAAGAAAAAAATATTTGAAAAACACTTCCACCAGTTCTGGCTATGGTATCCCCATTCCTCAAAGCCATGTTCTTCTTCAGAACGCAGTAAGCCACTGGACTGAGCTACAGTAGATATGTTCTTACAACTGGGTGTTTATAAGTGCCATACGAAGCTTACTGATTTCAACAGGGACAGTCCAATGACTTCCATGTATCTTTTACTAAATTTATAATAGGCAACTGTTAAACACCATATTCAAACCTGGTCCTTAATTGTTGTATTAGGTCTTATCCTTGTCCATGAAGATAGCAGTTTCCCACAAAGGTAGCTGAGTACTAAAAAATATATATATATAAAAATATATATATTTTTTTTCTATCATGTATAAATTTATACTACAAGAAGAGACTTCTGTGAATCTGTAAATGGTATAACATTCTAACACTATTCTGCCACTGATTTATACTGGAACAAAAGGGGTTGGCGCCAAAATGCTCAGAGAGCAAAATCTACTCTGAAGGGAGACGGACATAGTCAGAATTTCTTTAAAGATTCTTAGGTTCTTGTAAAGCTATACCATATTTATCAGTCTTTCATCCTGGTTTATAGTCAGTGGATAAGACTCTTTACCTTACCTAACTTCAACAGGTTCAGAGCTGCCATCCAATGCTACCCAGTGTGAGGTGTCTATGTCCCTGGAGCTTAGTGCACAGAGGCAGTCACTTCAAAATTAGTCTGTCTCAGCTCCATGTCTCACATTATCCATGTCATCTTCCAGAGCAGATTCATGACACTTAACTCCCTTGACAGTGGAACAAGTCTAGATGAGCAGTTTAAACTACATGCTTACATTTACACAGCACATTTCAGGTAAAACAAATCCCATCCCAGAAGAAGGCTTAAAAAGCCTTCATGAATACCGATTTTGTTGAACACATCATTCTCACTATTTTAATAGGGAACAAAAATAATGATCTTCAAGATACTGCTTTCATAACATTTGTTTTTAAAATATTTTCTACCTACAAAATAAGTTTATAAAACCTATGAAAATAGAGGATGCTCATTCCTCTTGAAGATTTCAAATCCAGAATCAATTTGAAATTTCACAAATCATCCAGGTGTCTCTTTTTTTAACCAGCTGCTTCCACACTTATTCTTAATGGAAAAAGCAGTTTTTAGAGCCTTACCTAGAGGAAGTTAGCAAATTGCTAAGCATATGACATCTGTATATGGTCACAAGGCACATTTCAATTATATGAAAGAGAAGAAAAGCCATTGTGCATACTGAATTATGTTGTTATTACCTTTGACTTCAGTGAATCCAAATCTTTTTAGGCTTTGACTAATTAATCTGATTCAAGCTGATTATATTCTATGTCATTATAAATAACATAAAAAAAATATTCAGGTAAAAGGGAATTAAGACAGTCCTATCAGTAAGATTTTTACCAATGTGTCTCACTAAGCCCTGAATACCTCTGCAGGTCTCCAAGAAGTCAGTGCATTTTCAGTTCACCATACAAAGGAGTTAATCATGATTCCTGGATGTGATGAAATAGAAAAAGTGAAAATACAAGAAGTGGCAAAAAGGAGTGACTCAAGAAGCAGATATTAGAATTAAAGATAGATGTACAGTGTAACTCTTTTGGACGCCTTTAGGTGCAATGAGTCTGTTGCAGCTGCTGGCATTTCTGTGCTGACTCTAGAAGACCAGATGATGAGTTAAGGCAAAATGACTAACATTTGAACAGCTAAAATTAGGGTGAGTTAAATGCCACCTAGATGCTTATGAAGGAAATGTGAGACACGCTTACGAATTGTTCAAACCACAGTCAGTCAGACTAAAGATGGTAAGGTCTTGATGAAAGAAGGGGAAAGCAAGAAGAAACACTTCAACGATTTACTCAACCACCCCATCCCAGACGTCCCTGCTGTGCATGATGGGGATGATTCATTCTGTCAGTCCCTGTGCCAAAGAAAACAGCTCCATGCAATCTGAAATGAAAACGGACCGTCATGAAGTTGAGGAACAGCACATTTCCCGGGGTGGATAATATCCACACAAAACTACAGAGGCAGAAGGGAGACTTTAAGACATTTGTTGGATTATTCATAATTGTTTTTTTCAGAAGTGAGTTGGATGACTGCCTTTCAAATGCTGAAGCAAGAACAATTATGTACAGTGGATATTTGAAAAAAAAAAAAAAAATAAAACAGCAATCTGGCAATTTGGACATATAATCCCACTGGATTTTGCTGAGATCTGAGTGCAGACTATTTGTTTAATCACACCACCAGAGGAAAACACAAGTCTACCAAGTAATGTAGCAAAAGAGCATTTTTGGCATGATGATGGGGATTGGGCTGTCACTGAGGGATGAAAGTTGGTCGCTCAGTTTAGGAGAGAATACACTGGGTAGTGACTGTAAGAGATGAAAAGAAATAAACAGGAAAGGTAAAGATTGCCAAAGAAGTTTAGAACCATGCTGCCCTGCCAATGGATGTTTCTGTCATTATGCCAGTATTATTCCACTATAACAATATTATTGGTTTATCAATGTATCAGGACTCATGAATACCAGGGGCTGTATGTATCTGCATTAGCACAGAAAACCTCACCTCAGGTCAACAATTAAGGTAATTAGTTGGGTTGTCTTTAGTGTATTATCTCTACTGTAGACACAGAGGTAGAAATGAAAATTTTTCAGCAGTATAGTAACTGTACTGAACACATGCTGCTCAAATGGACTTAAAGCTAGCTCCATGCTTATGTACAAAATAAACACATGCTTATGCAGGAGCCCAAACTTGTGGAAGCTGCTGCAATAAGATTAAATCAATTAATGGCTCTGCAGGCTTTGCTACAATTTACACTGAGCTAAACCATATGTGTGTGGGTGACCTTGGGTCCAAGCACCTGCAAACCTGTTTTCATTTTATATCATGTATTTATTATGGTTTTATTCTATTTATTTTGATTGAGTGGCATTTGTTTTTGCACAGGGCCCCAAGTATTTTAGAAACAGGAGTAATATACACATAAACGTTTCATTACTATTACTATTACCAGCGTCTGTAGGTTCAGGAAGTGGTTTGGAGAACTTTCCCAGATGTTAAGCAGCATTTATATTGGTGAGGAATGAGCAGGAGAAATGGGATAGAACAAAAGTGACATGAAAGGAATAGCTGCAGAGGTGAAGGAAAAAATATCAGAACTATCCAAGGAATAGATTTGACACTTTCTGAGTCTGCAACAGGCTTCTCTATCATGGGGGAGAGCAGGATGATGAAGGAGAGGGTGATTTAGCTGCTGATTACTATCTTGGATTTTTGATGTTACCAAACAATATAAGCCTCCTTAGCATTATTAGGGAGAAGGAGGAAATAAGGGGCACATATGTCAACTTTAGAGGTAGTTCCTAAAGCTTCCACACATAATTTCCATTCTGCTGAAATATTATTTCCTCTGAACACATTTGAGCCAGCTGCTTCACTTGGAGTCCATACCTAAGACAAGGTTTTTTTCTAGCATTGGGAAGATCAGGAATTGAGTTAACTTGAAAGGATGATTGTCACTTAATAACACAGATGAACTTTCATATAAAACTCAGTTTATGGGACTACAGCACAGTGAAATGAGCAAAGTGCCAGTAGATACGTGGGAAAAGGAGAGGAGTATTTGGAGACCTGACTACATAGTTGGGTCTTCTAATGGGCTTTTGGGGCCTGTGCTTTAGCTGGTAATAGCAACAGCACCTGCAGCATGCTTCCAGAATTACTGTCAACACCCTTTGGAGACCAAAACTGGAGTTGCTGTGTTCAACAGACAGGGTCAAACATTCAGGCACTTTTGTTGAACCTGAGTGGACGATTCAGCAGTTTGCTGAAATTAGTCTTTCTCTCCCATTAGGATTTCTTTCTTAATCAGCTAGCTTCCCTGTATCCATTACTTTCTGCAATTTTTTGATGACTGAAAACAAATCACAGGCGTCAACCAAGGAAGGATTCACAAAGGTACCTAATTTTCCACGAGATTAGTTTTAATGGGATGTTTCACGTGCTTACCTTTACATTTAGATCTTTTGATGGGTGAGGGCCACTGATTGTTAACATACTGAAACTCTAAGCCTTTTTCCAGCCTGGTGATATTTGTACCACATTATTCTTTGACCTGATCACACAGTAATGTTCCTGTTTTCAGACTTCAAAACCTATTTTTGCCTTTATGAAAACTACTAATTTTCTAAAAGATTTTTCCTTTGAGATGAGACAACTCTCCACTAACTTCCTGTGATTTGTTTTATATGAAAATCTACTTAAAAACTCCCCAAAACACTGTCAAGAAAGTAGCTAAAAATTACAAGTGACTGCTTCATTCTTACACCCTATTTCCTTCTCTTCTTACCAGAAATCCTCTAAAAAATAAAATAAACTCCTACAAAAACTGAAATTTGAGTGGTCTTTTTAAGTAGATAGATGAATAATGCAAGAAACAAAGAAAAATAAGCTGATTTTTGTTGGATTTCTCCATATCTTTTTAATCAACATTTATTCATGCTTTGTAAACCACTTCCCTTTTGAATGCTTCCCTAACATTAAGGCCAGAAACTTTCATCAACATTTTACAAGCATGACTGAAGCTGAACAGCATACTTTTCCTGGATGGAATCAACCCAGTTATAACTTCAAGGAGGTAAGTTTATTGTAGCTGAATGTGTCAATGCAAAATTTTGATGAAAAGAGAAATAATTTTGTATTTTCTGCTCAGGGATGCATTGAAAAGGTGAACTGGTTGGTGCTTGTATTCAGAACTGAATGTTCCCAAAGAAGTTGGGGAACCATTTGGTATTTTGAATCTCTGCTCCACTGAAGCTCATGGAAGTTTTACCATCAATTTGGAGGAGATGATTTTGTACAAAGTTATTCCTCTGCAAACCGTGATTCATTTGGTTTGTTATACAAGAACAAACATAGGGGGTCAGATTGAAGGTTCACCTGTCTCAGTCTCCTGTATCTCACAGGTCAGAAGGCAGACATATTGGGGACACACAGTGTGGACAGAGCAAAGGATGTAGTGACACTTTGTAGTTATGGTACTCCAGCTTCCAGGAATATCTTCCATGTTTCAGGACTTTCTATGCCATAAATTGTATCCTTGTGGTTTTGGGAACATTACAGGAACAAGTCCAAAATTTAAAATGATTGAATCCAGTTTTTGTTTGGGGTTTTTTTTTTTTTTTTGGTGAATGTTTTTCTTGATCCCCCGAACTATTGGAAATATGCATACAATTTTTTTATACTTGATCATGGAAAGCATAGATATTTCTCTCTTGTGACTTATCATATGTCACAGGAATGCACCTCCTTGCAAGTCTCTGTATTTTCAGGTTTCAAGCAGAAGCTAAAGTACTTCAAATATATACAAAAAAACCCCAAGTATGTTGTTTGGACCAGTGCCCACCTTACTGCAAGAAGGAGTTATCAGAATTCTCAGTGGAAAACTTAGGAGGTTTTTTTTCCCTCCAATTGTAACAGAATTCAGGTACTTCATACTTTTCTTAGATATTTCACACTCAAAGGACAAAGATTACTCTTACTCTAATAAAAATTTCAGATTAGATGAAATTAGAATAAAAAAAAAAAAAAACAAACACAAAAAACAAAGGTATCAAAATTTATACCAAGGTACTATTCTACTGTTATTCATGAAAACTAATAAATTATATACATACATACATACATTTATATCTAAATTCTATGAACATGAGTCCACTATGATGAAGAGATGTAGGTAGTATAGATGTATGTATCAGACACAGCTTAGTTGCTTCCTCATGTTTTCGTGCAAATGAACATAGAACTCTACTGGAGCCAAAATTCCCACCAGGTCCCTGATGCTGATTGTCTGGAAGCCAAATCCCCGGAGCCCTCTGATCTTGCTCCAGATGCAAAGTGTAGCTGTTAGCTGGTTAAATATGCATTACTAGAAGGTTTTTCTTCTTCTATCTAAGTATAATTTTACATTTTGCATGTAATTAAGATATAAAATAGACACACAGAAAGGATCACAGTCTTCATATATATGCATCCTTCATTGGCTGTATCTGTCTTTGGGAAAGAAATGAGCCGTGGCCATTACTCTGGCCCTAAGAGGTGATGGAGCAGCACAGCTCACATCCATATTCCCCTGAGAAACAAGGTACTCTGAACACTGGCCAAACACTGCCTAGGAGAGAGCTGTGCAGTACAGATCAAAACCATGCCAGAGCCTGAGATTACACACTGCAGAGATGAGCCTGTCCCAATGTCTGAGCCATGATCATGTCCCACTATGGTATTTATGGGCTTTTACAACAGGCAGTAACAATTCAGACTCATGCTGTTCCTGATGATGTTATTAAAAGGAGCTGTAGGTGAAGACCAGAAATAATTCATTTAATTATGTTATAACCAGTCCTACTGGAAGGCTTGAGTGTGCAAGGGCAGAAGACCGTTATCTTAATCTATGCGGTTTAAGAAAGTAATTTCACAGCTAACCTTGGAAAACAGTGTAGACCTTGTCGTCACTTCATTTTCTTTTAGTGTAGAAGTGGGTGGCTATGTTTGTTGTGGAAGGCTTGTAAAATTAAACAGTGCAATTATTTTAATCTCTTAATATGTTTGGAATTACAGCTCATGGCTGTTCAAAACACTCTAGTCACTGGGGTTTGCATAACACATATGCCATAGAGGCAGCAAATGTCTACCATATGAGCAACAAACGTAGAATGATAAAATAAATTCAAAAGAAGACCTTTCCAACCCTGGATACCCAGGAGATAAGGGGGGCAAAACTGACAGCTGTCTTCAGCAAGAGAAAATCTATTCAAATATTGTTTTTCAAAGGGTTCCTCTAAGTAAGGAAGATTTATTTTATCATGGGCATGCCAGAAATGCCATGATGTTAGAAAAAATATTAGAAGAGTTATCTGAGACCCAAAACTCCACCACACCATGAGTCAGTTATTATAAAACAAATAAATGGGTACTTCAGTCCTGAGGCACGCAAAGGAAAGCAGAAACAATTTTTGCAGCATTTTCTCCTTTTCTCTAGGATCCATTCATTGTCTGTATTAACCCACAAGTTAAGTTAGACCTAGATCATGACTTCCATATTCTCAGTACATAAATAATTTTCATTCCCATGCAGATTATTAGGAGTACTTTTGGAATAAAAGTTGCCATTCAGAGGTAGTTAGATATTGAAATTTGACTAGTTGTTATTAGAAAATAACGATGCTGTTGGGGTAAAAACCTTTTTATTAAAATTGCATATATTGTAAACTATCATATTCCACTTGTTTATTGTATGGTAAAGAGGTAAAGATATGGAAGCATGAGAGTCTTTCTCCTCTATGTCCTTACTCACTGCTAAGATTTCTGGTGATTCTTTCCATTTCCTAGGCAGGACTCAGTAAAATATTAGGTAGAAGAATGGCATATCTTAAGACTAATAAGCTAAGTAGGACATCCACTTATTCACAGTGAGATTAATGAAATTAACATTTTCTCAAGATACTCATTCTCCATGTGAGTAAACTCACTTCCTAAAACACATTTCATGTACAGGAGTATACTATATCTTCAAACCACAGGTATGGGATTGTGTCCCACCAAATGGCTATTGCTCACCTCTCATGATCTAAACAAAAAGTTCCTTGCACAGGTACAAGCTCTCTTGTTCTGTTTATCAGTATGAATTTACTTGTTTATTCCTTCACATTGAAACTTTCTCTTTAATCTTTTCTAGAAAACAGTCTTGTGATTCAACAGAACATCAATTTAAAAAATTCTCAAAAAATTTAATAGCTACGAGGATGAAAAAATTAACGCAAAAGAGAAGAGGCAATCACTATTTTGTGGAACTAATGAATAATTTCCCATAAAGTGCCATGAGACTTTTCAAAAACTGCTAGAATCTTTATTCTCTTGATCATGATTACTGGATTTAGAAAGCAACAAAGAATAAACTGAACATCACATCAAACACTAAGCAAGTAGCCTCCGAGGGAGGCTAAGAATAAATCACCTTCTATAAATCTGCAACACAGAGAAAGAGTACAAATTCCAGAAAAGAGTTGTTGAAATATGGCATTAAACTCCTTTATAAATCATTTTTAGTAGGGCTCTTACAGGTAATTAAATAGAGGGAAAAACCATAACAATTTGAATTAGATTTGGGACTATATTTTAAAATCTATTGTGTAACTTCTTAGTCTGCAAGAAAAATTTCTGCTAGAAATTTATATTCCAAATGAGAATAATACAGCCTGTAAGTGAAAGATAGCAGGAATAACTTGATGAGTGGAAGCAAAGATACGATTGTTCTCCCTAAAATTTAGAATGAAGTTTAGGATAAATTTTAAAAGAGTAAATATGAATAAAAATGTCTTCTTTTTTGAATCTAACACACCAAGAAACATAAATCATAAATGGCCTAAAGAGATTGTATTGTATATGATACTTGTGTAAAATATTGCTTGTTTAACTCAGCAGCGTACAGCTCAGTGGCTGTAAGTATTATAGACTTAGTAAATCATTCCCAAGGAGAGAGAAGAGAAGCTGAGGCCCAAAGAAAGCAGGAACAAAATAAAGGAAAACACATGACTGCAAAAAACTTTCTCAAAGTAAGAGCTTCTTCCATTTAAATTTATACAATCAAACTTCAAACTATTATAAATTATAAGAGATCAGTGGTTTTATACCCGTGCTCACTTTCTTAGGAATTGAACGTGTGTTGTAAAGTTAGCTAATCAGCTCTGTGGGGTTGTGTTTGGGAAGCGAAAATACAAATACTACATGGAAAGTTCTCTATAATAATTGATTAGAACACGTCTGTTGTCTGTTCTGAAGGATTTAATATAACAGGACAAGATCAAATTATGAAGGAAGGACTCATTGCTATTAGACACTAGAAAGTATAAACCTCTGTATTGTACCAGTTAACTGGAAAGGAAAAAATGGCGGGATTGAAGAGAAACTAATAAAGCTGTTCAGAGATTAAGAGGGCAGTTCCTGAAGATGTGTTACATATGTCTTGGATTTCATCTAACAAGGTTATTCTAATTTTAACTCACTTCAGCCAAGTTTTCTTCAAATTTAATTTGCAATAATGTCTTTCATTAGTGTCATTTGTAGGAAACTGGAAAAAAAACAATGGCTTTCCTCTGGAATATCATGTGTGAGCAAGCCATGCAGTGCTGCTGATTTGGTTGCATCCCATCTGGACTAATATTTGTCCACGCAGGGACTAAGTAAAGACTTTTTTATATGAAGGACTTCAGAAAGCAGGAATTGAGATGTATCCAACAAATACATTTTCAACCAAGGCAGGTGGAAATAATGTAGGACTTCTGAAATTCATCCACTGGAAAAAGTAAGAAGTGGAGTTCAGCAGTGTAAAGGGGCCTGGGTTTGTGATGGCGTCTTTCAAAGAACGGGGGTCATGTGGGACCAAGAGGGAAAGTGGGAACCCAAACACATTGGATGTTTGATGAAACTTCTGAGGCCAGCTTCTAATGACAGCTGGTCAACAGCAAGCCTTCTTGTGGTTTCAGTGGCCCCAGATGTATATTTGAACTTTTGCAGGCCTATCAGGGCTAAACAAAAGCTCTCGAGATTCAGTTGTCATTCCTCTGGCAAAAGTTGATGTTAAATCCATTCAGCAACTAAAATGAGACGTTGCTAATATTTACTTGGCAAGTAACTGGAACACTGAAGCTGCTTTTTTGAAACCGTCAGCAACTGTTGTTTATAAGGATCACTTCTTAATGATCTTCACTGGGAGATGAGAAGAGAAAAAGTATGACTGGGGTTGAATACTTGAGAAGAAAATTTTAGTCTTAAAAAAGGAAGGAGGTAATTTGAAAATGTCATGGTATCTAAAATGTATATATATATATGTATGTATACATACACATATATGTAGTATGTGTGTATATTCACATCTGTATCTACACCTACATCTGCATATCTAAATTATGAAAGGATTTTCTCAAATTGTAACAAGTTTCTTTTCTCTGAAAACAAGCCATTAAGCACTCTGCAAGTATGCCAGTTGCTGCTTTAAATAAAGAGAGCCACTGACATTGTTTCCAGTCCGCCAAAATAAACCCACCCTGACTGCTGAGATGTAGACCAATGGGACATATGTGTGTGATAACCCCATTCCAGAGTAAATCCAGCCACAATATTAAGGAGTAATTTGAGTAATAAAAAAGTTTCATTAACTGTAAATCAAAACACATTTTATGCCTGCAAGGCAATTTTGAGCTTTCTTCTTCTTCCTAACCCCTTCCTGTACCCCTCATTACAATATAATCAATTAGGAATGAGCTTGAACCAAAGCTAGAGCGCCAAGCAGCCCTGAACACCAAAGAAAATTTGAAATTGCATATGTCCACAGACAGTGGATCACTGCACATCTCTATCAGAATTTTAATAAATCCAATTAAAGTATGTTTTCACCAAAAAGTACGTTTCACATGAGTGGAATGGCTTGACTCAATTAGTAGTAGCTTTCTGTCTGATCTCCTGCCTTTTCTCACTAGCGAAGTAAAGTGCTATATATTTAGTCTCCTGCATAATGGTTTCTGCTACAACATTTAATTCATATTTGCAGTTAGTCAGAATGCTATGGTCAGCAATCACAATTCAGCTGGAAAGCAACAATGCATTAAGCTGTGATAAATTAATCACTTGGAAACTTGCGAACATGTCCTAAGGAACTTATGGTTGCCCCTTAGCATACTATTTTTTCCACTCTATCATATTAATGGTTTTTGCCTCTCAACACTACCGTGACAAAAGCAAAATGTCTTTTCTTTCTTCTTTTTACTTTGAATTAGGAAAGTCAAGGCAAGGAGAGGAATGGTTACATAGGATGTCTATATCTGAAAAGGAAATTAAAGGCTGAATCCTCTCAATCTTAGTTGGATTCATCACTCACTGGACAATCCTTCCTCTTAGGATCTTTTCAGCCACCAGTTTTTAGTCATTAGGGAGGAGGAGGAGAGGGAGGAATTGTATTACCCCAGGAATAAAGAATACCAGATTCGTATAAAATAAGAACTGGCTGAGGTCCTTGCTCAAACCTCAAAGCCCTTCTGACATTTGAAACAGTTTAGTACACTCCTTTTATTTTCTTCATCTGCCACAATGGCACTTCCTGATACTGTCGGGGACAGAACAGTGAAAATACTATGTGAAAATCTGTGGTTTGAATAAATTTTGCCAAGCATACAGCCTTTTGGTGGTTTTACCGCTGACTTTTTTTTCAGATTATTTTTATTAGGTTTCTACAAACAGAAAAGAAAATACCAACAAAGTATGCTCAGATATAATAGATATCTGAGCATCAGGCCTAAAGAATGCTGTGGTATGTGGGCTAGACACAGAGCTCCCTGGGCTCCTGATGTGCAATCAAGCCCTTTGGGTGGACCGTGCCATTACACAATGACTTCAGTAAGGCTCTGGGAAGTCCATGCTTTTCAGTGACATCACATACTTAAAACCCTGCATGGTAGTTGTCAAACATATGGAAAAAAATGTTGGATGGAAAGAAAAGAGGTGCAAGTTCACTACCAACAAAATAATTTTATTTTCCCAAATGCAAGCACATCCATATTGTCAATATCAATCTTCTGCTGAAAATTCAGAAGTCAGAGGAGCACCTCCTTGTTATGTTTGAGTGAAATCATGCTTTATGAACATAACATCTGAAAGCCAAGAAACCACCTAAACTGTCATGAAGATTAAGTTCAATTTTTTGTGATAAATTTTACTCTCTTTATTACTTTGAGGTTTTAAAAAAGTCATGCATGTCTTCAAGGTCTTTCAGAGTCACAGCAAGTTTCAGGGTGCATTTGACAGCTGCTTTTTTTTAACCTAGTAAATCCACCTTTTAGTATCTGTATATGATAATCACAAGTGAGAGTTTGTGATTGAAAGATCCTGGCAGTTTTTTGGTCTAGATGAAATGAGTTACTACTATCAGCCCACCATCTAGAAACCTCAGCAATTCAATTAGCAGTAATTGAAATGGTAATTGATAATGTCAGCTCAAAGGCTGCAAAACAAATGAGCCTTAAGTCTGGACTGTTCTCTTATCTCCAGAATTTAGATTTATATCCTGGAAATGCTTGTTGACACAGAAATGCATTTGTTGGCAACTTCTTTGGAAAAAAATACTGGAAGTGTATCAAATAAAACTAGCAGTATAAAACTGAAATATACTTCAGAAGAAGTCATGAATGTGCTATAAGGTATAACTCTGCCCTGATAGGAAGGAAAGCAAAATGTCCAGATGCTATCTCTTATTTCAAGACAGGATTATTTTTCCTTAACTTTACATGTTTATAACATGGACTTCTACTTCTAAGCTAAGTTTTCAATTCAGGTGTCTAGGACTTGGCACCCAGTTTCATTTTTGACGACCCATGAAATCCTGTCTGGTGTCCAGCTGTTTCACTAGAAGATTTTCTAGAAATCCTATGTCATTTTTGCCAGCTACTCATGCATGTTTAGGATGCCATGGAGGATCTCAAATGGCTGTAGATACCAAGGCTGAGACAAATGAATAAGGCCCATGGTGTCTAGACTTCTTTTAGGAGAGTGGAAATCTTTATTCTTTAATCAGTCCCCCAACTTCTGGCTGCAATGGTGAGGGGTTGCCCACGTATAGATAAGCAGTGCCTTTTGAGATGCTTCAGGGTATCTAGTCCAGTCTCCAGATGCCCTAGGAGGGAACAGGTCTCCTGCAATTGATATTCCTTGGTAAATATCACAGACAAACCAAGGCACCTCGAATGAGACAGGAGATGTGTGTGTGAACAGCTGAAATGAGTCCACATATCTCAAACTTTGCATCTGTATCTCACCTTTAATGTTAGGTAAAGGGAATCCTGTCCTTTATGTCCTTACTTAGAAACATCCTCTGGATGTATTCTGTGATTCAACACCAGTAACTCATGTAAAAGAGAGGACATCAGTTTTCCGTGCTGTGGATACAACACTCCCTCTCAGCTTTGAAACTGAGGACACACAAATGAGAATGATACTAGTAAATGTGGTTCTCAGCAGTTTAAGGCTGTAGCCTTAACCTCTAACCTTGTCTTAGAGGGTTATTTAAGCATCTGACTTGACTAGATTATTGGCATAAATCTGTCTTTGGAATATCAATTCTGAACTATCATGGTAAACCTAAGCATTGAGAGAATACAAATAGGTAAGGACACACAGAACTTTGGTCAAATCTTCAGCTAAGGAAATTAGCAGAGTCATTCACCTGGCTAAAACTCAGTCCCTGTCATGGAGTTGTATGTACACATGACACCCACTGTGTTTCAAAAGGAAGACATAGGACAAAGGAGTTTCCTAAACCTGCATGCTGCAATCCAGAAAGACACAGCATCTGACTGTGTCCAGAAAGACATAGCATCTGCTTAAGCATCTGACTGTCTTTCTAGATTACTGTGAAAGAATAGTCCCACAACCCTGCGAGAGCTTAAATATCTTATTCTAGTTTGTCAAAAGACTACTTTGTCTGGCTGACTTTTTAAGCTGTTCTACCCAGCTGGAAAGTGCTTTGCACTTTCATGTCCTATGTCATTCTACCGCTCTGTTTACTTTGCTCATTAATGAGAATGCTTTCAGAGTGGCTTATATATAATCAAAATATTATGATCTCCCCACCTTCAAGGTCTGGCAGAACATAAAGCAAAGGCCAATATAGCTGAGCAGCCAAAGGACAGATTATCTGTGATAGATAGATAGGGTCATGTTGCTGTTGTAAAACAATTCCCTGCATGTGTGAGTGGCAGGAGGGAATGTGTTAGAGAAATAAACTTGCAGAGAAAATAGGATATATTTGTAAACACAAAGTGTTCATCTAGAAGTTGCACAACTTCCTATGAATGCCACTTGAAAAACCTACTAATATACATAAAATAAACTTTTACATGAGTATTTCATGATAAGATGACAACACATTTCCTAAGTGAGTCCAGCTTCAGAGAAGATCAAAGTTCAACAGAGATACTAATCTATGAATGAACAAAAATGTGTGTTAAAATTTTTCAAGATGGCAGTGGCTTCAGGCATAAGATTTGCCTTGATGCATTGCTCACAGAAGCTGTGAACAGTTTGATATTTCCCACAAAATGATAAATGATATTTTTCTGATAGATATTAATAACAAGTATACCGAGTGTTACACTGATATTACAGATCATCATTATTCACATTGAAATCTAAATACGAACAGTGCCATATAAAAGTAAATAAGACTGGTATATATTTATGTAGTTCCTTCTCTGGACACAAGTAGGAGATTAAGTAACTTAATGAATGACAATGGAAAGACAAAACACTGTAGTAAACTCAGTCCTGCTGTAAATACACACAACACCATTTACAACTGAATCTGTTCTTGTCCAGGGCCATATTTAGAATGTGATGTCTCCATCCTCACGCCGCATTCATTACTTCTGTTTCACACTGAAGTAACTCCATTACTTTCACTAAATGGAGCATGTCACTTTCTTAAATAAGTGCCTGACCGTAAAAATCTAAGTATATATAGAGCAGAGCGTGAGGAAAATAGCTTCCTATTCTGATCCGTGCCCTTGATTTCACAAGCTCTGTTTCTGTCAATAATTACATTTAGAGCACATCCATTTTAATTCCCCAAAGCACTGCATTTATATGAGTGAATGAACTCCTGTTACCAAAACAGTCTTGACTTGGCTCCACAAGCTGACGTAACACACTCGACCGTGGTTCATGAGAAAGTACAGCAGGTCGATTGTGTTGGGGCTGGGAAACCAGGATCCTTGAGCCCACATTTCAGGCTCAGACAGCAAAGCTGGAAATGTGAAGTTTTTTGCTGTCAATACAAGTTCTTTGGAACCTGGCTATACCTGAGGTTTCTCTCCTGGAGCTTTGACACAGAATCCAGCCTCTCTCCAAGCTTCAAGAAGTACCAGTACTCAAGTACTGTGGTGTCTCAGAGTTCTTACAATGATTCAGTGTTACAAGAAGTGACCAGAGACTTCACTGGCACTGTTCTGGGCTCTCATTCCCCAGCTATCAACACTAGGTTTCTCTTTTGCATACTGAAGTTCCTGCCTGGGCCACATGCCTGGATTTACTTCCTGAAAAAAAGCCTGGGCACAAACAGGGAGTGGCTGAATACCTAAGTTTCAGGGAGGCATGTCTGCTGTGTTCAGTCTAAATTGCAAATCTAAAGTTTTCTGATGGGTTAAAATAGGATTAATTGGTTTTGGGGCTTAATATTCTGTATTAAATAAAAACAAAGTTTTCCTAGTTCTAGTTATAAAAGCATTTTGCCACGACTACATATTTTCATTATAGATCTTGATTCTGTCAGCATCATAGTTTATCACTGATTGGCAGATCATACTATAACTGTTATTTCCTGCTAGCAATTAGGAATTTTGAAAGTATGCCTATCTCTTTCTTTATATCCAAAGAAGTTTCATCAATCTCAGAAGCATTTTTATCAGATATATGGGGAGGATACCCTTTCAGTCTGAGTGTCAGGAGGAGCCGGTGTTGAACAGATTCCTCAAATTGATTGAACGCTTGCAGCAGCCCTAACGTCCCACAGTGGATTCCTCCAAACGGATTCCTCCTTTTTTCACTCCTGAAGAATAAGTTTCCAACTCCCATGCAGATGTGAATTACATTGATACATTTTAGAAAGATTTGGATTATAAGGATCATCCATCTCTACTCTGATCTCACAGCGTGTAGAAACACCAATACGAGCAGTAATGATACAAATCACAGTGTCTCACTCAAGAAAGTTGACATTAATAAAACTCAACCTTAATCATCTGTGTATCTTTACCCAGTCTGCTCCGGGATGGAATTGCTGTGTTTGCATCATGGATGCATAAGGCAGGCATTCAGATATATGGCCATACTTTAACGGTTGTACAAAGCATATGAAAAATAAAAATAAAATGACTGTTATTATTAATTCTGCATTTAACTGAAGTAACCGAAGCATGGAACTAGAGTTAGGAGAGGGTTATAGAGCAGAAAATAAAAAGTTAAGATATGTGCACTTAAACGTAGCAAAGGGTGGAAACACATGGTTAACAAAGTGACATTCCTCTCTCCCCAGTTCAGAGTAAATAAAATAACGTTAGTTTCTTTCCAACAAATCAATCAAACTGCACCATAAGCACAATGACACCCTATTGTTTCTTATGGTTTTCAGAATGAATGTGAAGTTATGAGTGTTTTACTTGGCAAAACTGAATCTTCTCCTCAGATTCCACCAATCAGGTCCCAAACCTTATCTTTCTCTGTCAGAATCCCCTGCAAACCATTATTTTTCAGTTGAAGGGGCTCTCTGAAGTCTTGCCTGCACTTCTCATTCCAGGCATCAGCAGGGAAGTTGTATGCTTTTGGAGCATGAGGAAGCGCTGTCTGTTTTCAGCTCCCTTGCTGTCTACACCCAGCAACCATTAGTATTTTTAAAGAGAAGTTGGAATGTTTCTCTCAACAGGCTTCTTCTTCCGAGTTAAATTGTGTATATAGATATGTGGCAGTACATCACCTATAATATGCAAGTGTTAATATTAACTGATTATATATGGGCCAGAAATAGGGTGGCCTCTGTTTTTTATTTCCTACCATTGCAGCCTTCTCTTAGGAGGCAGCAGGAGTGGCTCTTCCACAAGAGGAGAACCAAGAGCTGGTGTGACTGGGACCGTGATTTCACCAACAAGGCGGCAAGTCCCACAGTGTTGTAACAAAAAGAACAGGGTAGTCTGAGGAAGGTAACTAGGGTCAGCCAAGTAGTCCAGAAGTCATCAGGGATATCTGCTGAGTTGAGACAGAGTAGAGATCAGCCTAGGAAGATAAGTCAGCAAATCAAGGTTGGGATCAGCAAGGGAGGCATGGGAATGTCTATAGTGAAGCTTAGGTAAGGACCAAGACCAAGTACATGGCTGAAGTGCAGCTCCTGCAATAAGGAAGGAACAGGTGAGGCTTCTCACTGTTTTCTCATGCATTTTGCTGGGTTTACAAAAGTTTGATCCAAGATTACATGGCTTCATTGTATCAAATCTGACCTTGCACACAGGCAGCTAAGCCCCTAGGAGGGAGGAAAGGTGTTGTGGACACTGTTGATACACTTGAAGCCTTGACACCTTCTTGTCAAGAAGGTTCACTTATCTTTCAAAATGTCCTTCTTAGAATTCCCCCAGAATGGACACCAGCTGGGAAAAGCCCAAGTCAAAGGGGATAGGTGAACATCAGTTCTGCACAGTTCAGTGGCTGTGGATCAGCTCTACAAGCTATGTTGCAGGCTTTTCTGGATCTTTTCATATATCAACAGTGATGGTACAGAGAAACTGAGATTCAGTTCTGCAAGTCATGCATGAGCAACTCAGTGTGACACTTAGGATAGGCTCCAGCATCTACTGTACTATCAAAGCTCAAAAGGCAAGTCACGCAGAATCCCCTTATTTCCACAGATGTCAAACCCTACACAGTTAGTACAGGGCAGGATCTGTTACTGAACTGCTTATCATAAGTGATCTGCTTGCTGATTATTTGTGACTGTGTTCGACTTTGATGCCATTCTTACCTCCATTTTAATGGTGTTTTAGACATCCTTGTAGAACCAAACAGTGGAACTCATTGCTGTAAATATTAATGTATAAATATTTTTATTAAAAAAATGATACAATTATCACATGAATAGGAAACAGAGACCAGTCTGGATCCATGAAATGTCTTCCAAATTCAACATTAGTGTGCTCTAAACAACATTTAGGCAAATGAAACGAGATCTGTCTGGTGATTACTCACTTACCAGTCTGTCCTTTTTTAAACATTTATTTTCGTCCAGTTCAGTAGTAAATATATGTTGAAGCCGTCAGTATTGCTTTTATGCACTGTGGTCATGCTCGTGATTTCTTTGGCTCCAGCCATTTGTAGAAACAAACAATACAGAAAAGGAATTGTCAATGTAATTGGTCTGCCACTGATGTATGTTACAATAAAATAATACTAAAGGAAATAGAGTGTTTAGAGTAATGATGACTAAGTGTTGAGCTTCTACAGCAGAGTTTGTGAGATAGTGAGTTCTATCAGGAAAAACTCTTGGGATTTTGTGGGTTTTATTTAAAATTTAATATAGCAACAGTGGATGCAGTTGCTTCACTTGAATGAGTTTCCTAGTGCCTTAAAATTATATTTGGTGTCATAATATGTTTATTTCAACTACATTAATTGCATGCAAACATTTCTGTTTGGTCACATTGGAAAAATAATATTGCTGGGAGTCTTCTGCATACTCCTTTCTTCTTCCAATTTCTTATTTGCTTGAGGCAAACGATTTTCTGAGAAGTTCGTCTGTGATTAAAGATGCAATAATTCTTCCCAGAAAAGCAATAACACCATCCAACAGTATCACATTCCCACTTCTTAATTAATGTTCTGTACTTTTGTTATTCATTGACAGCAATTGACATACACATATTTCTGCATTATTATACCACAGGTTTATTAGGGCCTGTGCACATATGTGTGTTTGCCATTTGAAACTCGCATCCATCCAAGCCTGACAAGTCATTTCAATGAAATGAAACCAGTTTTAAAAAGTGAAACATAGTAACCTATGGGTAAAGACAATTAAACATTTTAGGCAAATTGGACTTTATAGAGACGACCATCTTTCCACATGAATTACAGAACACAAATGTTCATAATATAAATTTGGGAAATGTACAATAACAACTGAGATACAAATTATTGTACAGACAATGTTGAAATTCTGCTCCTAATATTACTTGATGTGAGTTGCAGTTAGTTGGAACAGTGTAACCTTGAGGGTTCACACTGGGATTTAACATGACTGTTTAACAGAAAAGTTTCCTCAATCAACAATCAATTCCGCAATAAAGCAAAAGCATGAAGTTTAATGACTATGGCCTAGAGTTCATGAGAGAATTTACAGTTGATGCCTAATTTAAAATGCCCTGTGCAACAGCTGCATCTGTCAGGGCACATCTTTAACAAAAAGCTCTCAAGACTTTCAGGACCAGACAGAGTTCACCTCAATTTAAACATTTAATTGAGACACTGAAGGAAGGAGTGTGGTCATTGTAGACTCTTCATAGGAGTTAATGAGAACATATAGAGACCTGCAGAGGGAGAACTGGGTGTTAAGTGGGTTTAAAAAAGTCCTGGCAGGTACATGGAGTTGAAACATCCTCTGAAATGCATAACTTTCTATCGCGTATTGACTGATGCCTGAAGCAGAGAGCAAGGAATCCAGCCTCCAGAGTACTACTTCTAACTAACCAGACATACTCCCCAGCTTAAATATTTCAGCAACTATGTCAGTTCAGGATCGTGTTTATGCTCTCTGGCAAGCAGGCATTTTGGATCTTCAGTATGGAAAATTACAAGTCATTTCTCTGAAAAGTGACCTAATCACCTGTAACTGAGATTGCAAGTACTCCCTATCTATTTCTCCTGCTGAGAAAATATCACTGTGCAAAGACTAATACAGAAAAAAAGACAAAAAATTAATACGTCTGATTTTAGCCTAGCTACAACAGCACCAGCCTGGATTGGGTTGGGGGAAATACCTTGAAGTCAAAACCAGGAGTTTCAAGAATCTCACTACCACTGCTGATCTTTCAAACCCATTTTCCTTTTGGGCACTTGAAAAGCTGGTTGGGACTGAATATTCACATGGTAAAGGAAACACTGGGAAAAATAGCTCGATGTCCAAGTGGAGACCAGTGACAAGTGGCATTCCTCAAGGATTGGTACTGGGACCAGTGCTGTTTAACATCTTTGTCAGTGACATGAATGGTGGGATGGAGTGCACCCTCAGCAAGTTTGCCAATGACACCAAGCTGTGTGGTGCAGTCAACATGCTGGATGGAAGGGATGCCATCCAGTGGGGCCTGGACAAACTGGAGATTTGGGCCTTTGTGAATCTCATGATGTTCAACAAGGCCAAGTGCAAGGTCCTGCATGTGGGTCAGGGCAACCTCAAGCACAAATGTAGGCTGAGCAGAGAATGGATTGAGAGCAGCCCTGAGGCGAAGGACTTGGGGGTGTTGGTTAATGAGAAGCACAACATGAGCTGGCAATGTGTGCTCACAGGCCAGAAAGCCAGCCACATCCTGGGATGTACCAAGAGAAGGGTGATCAGCAGCGGGAGGGAGGTGCTTCTGCTCCACTCTGGTGAGACACCACCTGCAGTACTGCATCCAACTCTGGGGCCCTGAATGTAAGAACAGCATAGACCTGTTGAAGTGAGGCCAGAGGAGGCCGTGAAGATGATGAAAGGGCTGGAGCACCTCTACTATGAAGACAGGCAGAGAGAGTTCAGGTTGTTGAGCCTGGAGAAGGTGCTGGGGAGACCTTATAGCCCCTTCCAGTACTTCAAGGGGACCTACAGAAAAGGTAAAGAGAGATTCTTGATCAAGGAGTGTAGTGATAGAATGAGGGGGTAATGGTTTTAAACTGAAAGAGGGGAGATTTAGATTAGGGAAGGGATTTTTTTTTTTTTACTACCTAGGGAACATTTCATTCAGAACAGTACCTTGAGAAGTAACTAATTATCATCATCCAAACAGAACAGGTTTCACTTTAGAAAATTTCCAGGATAGGCCAACTGCTATTAGGTATACTCACAAAACAGCTAATACTAGAGCAAAGCTGTAAGTATGATCCGAATAATGAATTTCACCTTTTGAGATTTATGAATTCTTGCTTTGTGATTTTTTTTAAGTAAACATGTCCTTTTTAATTTCAAAACTTTTTTGATAAAGCTGGTTCTGAACAATATTGCAGTTCCTAAGACATCTCTGTCCTTTAGGGCAGTGATTTTTGAGAGCAGGAAACTGAAACACTTTCAAAGTAAGCAGAGCACTTGCACAGATTCCCCAGGGTTTCTAAGAAATATCTTGACTGAGTTGAATGAACTACTCTGAGTGCTAGTAATTCACAGATCTAAAGAGAAGACTGTAAGGTAGTAGCTAACATTAGCCAAGAGAGCTCTGTGGCATCCTTATGTTTGGACCATGAGTGTCCCAAGAGAGTTCATAACATCTGCCTAGAATTCTAACAAGGTTAACTCTACCAAATGCTCAGTCAGCTTTTGTAAAATGAATCACAGCACACTGGTAAACTAAGTATTCTCTTTCCACAGCATTATGTGCAAAGCACAAAGCTCAGCTATAAATCTATCATCTGTTTCCAGATACTTAACATTTATTTTTCCTTCCATAATCAAGAATTATAATAATAATAAAGAAAGCCCAGTGTATTCTACTGTTATTCCATGGTGTCCTAGCAATGTGAAACACAAGCAAGCAAGGTTTTACCATCTGATACAAAATGTCCAACATCCCTTTAAACATCTCCATGTACGTACATCTCAGTTATATAAACTCATCTAGTAAAATGACTTCTGTAATGAGAGTGAAGTGTAAAACTCAAGAGAAGGTGTACTTTAATCAGAGTAAAATAGAATTCATGTCAAATTTTTACGTCTTTCTGAAAAATCATTTCCATACTATGCTCTGGGGAATCTCTGCAAGCCTTTCCAGTCTATATGAATATAAGCTATTGAATTTAGAATAATAAACAGTTAATAAACTGGTCCTTCCACATGGTCGCTAGTGGATATTGAAATAATATGCAATTCTCTCATTTCATATTATGAACTTTACTGATTTTTGGAGGGGTTTGAGGTTTGTTTGTTTGTTTTGGGTTTTTTTTGTTTGTTTGCTTTGGGTTTGTTTGTTTTGTTGGGTTTTTTGTTTGTTTGTTTTGTTGGGGTTTTTTTGTTTGCTTGTTTGTTTGTTTTTTTAAAGGAGAGCATTGTGAATATTTTGAAAATAAATTCAGTAAGATAGAAGCACAGATTTTTTTTTTGGACAGTTTATTCTCTATAGTATTAATTTGTGCCTGGTTCACAGAATTGCACAGTATCTTTTTGCCATGAAGATTTTTTTGATGAGTAAGTAATCACTAAATGGAATGATGAAGATTATTCATAATAATTTTTTGGTTTTTCTCCAAACCACTATCCATACAAAATTTTCACTAGGATGGTATAGAAGGCAAAAGACTGTTTTTTTTTAAAAAAGGAAAACAAGTTTTTAATTTATTCTAAACACTATTAGAATCAGTTGTACTGTATTTGTAATCTACATTGAGACTCAGATTGAGCTTGTCAAGCTTCAACAGTAAAATTTATGTATGCAGCCTCAGTCAGCAGAGTAGGCTCATTCCATAGCTCAGAAAAACAAACGGACACCTCCACTGGGACATTCATCTTGTGTATTTTCAAAATCTGTCTTCAAACAGGTCAAATCATCTTCTAGGAGTACTCGTATCTCTGGACTGATGAAAGAAGAAGCTTTAGTGGCTTATTTCATAGAATCATAGAATTATAGAATCATTCAGGTTATAAAAGACCCTTGGGATCATCAAGTCCAACCATCAGCCCCACTCTCAAAGCTCTTCCCTACACTATATCCCCAAACACTACATCTCTCTTTTGTTGAGGTGTCCAGAACTGAACAAAATACTCAAGATGTGGCCTCACCAGTGCTGAGTATAGGGGGACAGTCAGCTCCCTACTTCTGCTAGTCACACTATTTCTTATATAGGCCAGGATGCCATTGGCCTTCTTGGCCACCTGGGCACACTTCTGGCTCATGCTCAGCTGCTTGTTAATCAGAACCCCCAGGTCCTTTTCTTCCAGGTAGCTCTCCAGCAACACTTCCCCAAGCCTGTAGCAATGCATGGGGTTGTTGTGGCCCAAGTGCAGGACCTTGCACTTCGCCTTGTTGAAGCTGTTTAATCCAGATGTCTATTTTAAGTCATGAAACTACTGACAAAATGAATCCCACCCACCTGAATGAGAAAAGAAAGATTTTGTAACATCTTTATGTGTTTCTGTTCAGAAGTTTGGCCATTGTATGTATCAGTTAAATATACCCGTAGACTTTCTGGACAGCTAAAGATACATTGAAGTGTTTACTTCTATGTATAATACACAGTGTGTACTCATATCTTTGGGACACTATCCTGAAAATTAAATCTCATGCACAAGTATTGGGTATACTTAAGTATCTCATTAATCTCAGTGAAATCAAAATCAAATGTGATTTCACTCACAGAACTACAGAAATGTGAAACTGCAAAGGACTTCTGGAGATCGTCATGTCTAATGACCGACTCAAAGCAGAGCCTAGAGCAGGTTGTCAAGGTTGTGTCCAGTCCAGTTTTATCCAAGAATGAAGACTCTATAGCCTCTCTGGACAATCTTAAATACCTATTGTTTAGTTTTATATGTTCCTTAATCTTACTGTTTTAATGTAATTTCATAGGAACATCTACTTTTTTGGTAATTATATTCAGAGATATAGCTGTAGCCACTGCCGATGTATTGAAGTTAGTTTTTAAACTATATATGGTTTGTGTTTTGGTAGCAATACAATAGCAACAGCAAAGATGCTTGGAATGAAATAATTTCACTTTTGCTTGATTTCTGCAATCTTGACCTCTTCTGTGCTACGGAAACAAGGTTCATTAAGAAGAGTAGGCACTGAAAAGTATTAGAAATATTCCCATACTAATCAAATTCAGATACTAGTGAAAATGCAGCAAATATTAGGAGTATTGTATTTTGAGAACTAAATCCTGCATATTTTGGTTTTTTATAGGCATGTTTTTTTTGAGAAAAGCACATCACATTGGTGAACTCACTGAGCAGCCCAAATGGAAGATGTTGGAGGAAATCTGTAAATCCTTGGTCTGCATATTCATGCTCTTTAATAAGCTGTAATCTCTTCCTCAGTGTGATTATCCTCCATGTGTAACATAGGAAGTATACAGCTATTCCAAAGCTGATGCACTTTCTTCTGAGCTCCTTACACAGCGCTTAGTTGATTGCTGTCAATTGACTGTGCTGCTGAGTTCCCCTGAGCTTTCTCAGGTAGAAGCGGTTATACATTTGTTTTCTTTATGTGATCATGTGTAGAGAAGAAAAGCTGTCTTAAAATGAAAGAGCAGAAATGACTTATGGAAAAAGATAGGCAGAAAAGGAGGTGCATTAAAAATAAGAGGAGAGTGAAAAATGAGATTCAGCTAATGGAGTGATAACAGGCATTCAAAAGTGATCTAGTAAAGCTGAGCTCTGAGCTCCGTTTCAGTCATGAGAGAATTAGGCATTTCTAATGTTGAGTTCAGTCTAAAGCAATTACCTGGAACAGGTTAGATAAATTAAGTTACAAAAGACCTTATTTCTCCCTGTGGACTGTAAATGGAGCCCGGGGTGACTAACAGCTATTGACACCTATTAATATAAAAGCTTGGAGTTAGGTGAGACAAATCCCACCCTAACAGCCTGCAAGAGGATGTCTTTTCCCATCCTATTTTTCTGCCTCTCTCTATCTCTCTGGAGTAAAATGGAATTTCTGGGGAGTCTGGATTATTGTTCTTTTCCTTTCCTTTTGCAAGCTTTTGGATACATTGTCATAGGAAAGGAAGCTACAATTGCAGCAAAAACCTGTGGGTGTGTAAAAGCCTAGGAATGTTGAGGCCTCAGAACACTCTTAACAGCATCAACAGCAACGTTTTGCTTTTGTTTCCTGGGATTACATGAAGAATAACTTTTATTTTTTATGCAGACCTAGAACCAGGTTGTTGGTTTAATCCTCTCAATTATCTGTGTTAACATTTACAGGGAGAAATAACTAGAAACCATCCTGTACTCTGGATCACATCCTCTATCATTAGTTCCCATTACTTGAACAGAGGGAAACTCTATGTGGAAATGGAGACCATGCTGTATTACCACTATGCAGAGACAGTACAAGCAAAGGAAATGCCTGAAGGATCCTATATCCCAGCATCACAGCAGAAGCAGGGCAATAAACTGAATGTTAACCCCAGTCATGTGGGGTAGCAAAAAATCACTTTGGTTCAATAATTATAGACTTCCCAGGTTCCCTGGATGAGGGAAAGGCTTCTCTAAACGGCAACTTTAAGTTAACTTTTGAAGGATTTATTTTACCCTGTAAAATCATCCTGGGACCAGGGTTTTTCAATAAATTTAGCCTTTGTGAAGATAGGGTCTTACTTTGAGGACTGAAGATGTATTCCTCTTATGCAGGATTAAGTGCTATGAAACAAGCAAGGAAGGAAAGCTATGTGCAGGAAAGGATGCATGCCATGCTGGTGCTATTTCTGGGCAAAGGGGTAGGCAAATAAAGGTATAATCCATTAGTGATGTTGAGCCATGGCAAAACACTGGCTAGTTCTCCCTCAATAAGGTTATTTCATAAGGTAGATTGACTTTATTAAGAAGAGAAAGTAACTTTATTTTTCTCTTTTACTTTGTAAGTGCTCCTGCTAAAGTCTTTCAAAGTCTGTTCTTCCAAATCTGCTTGCTGAGAACTACACAATACCATATATACTGTGTTAACAAGCCATCTGACCTCTTTAAAACATGTGCCTAAGTAGTCTAATAATATTAAAGAAAGGGATTCAAATACTAATGATAGGCTGTTTTATACCCATGCAGAGAGAGAATCCAGTCATTAGGGATGTGGGATATGGGGAAAGACCCAAGGTTGTGTAGGTCTGGATTAGAAACCAGCTTCCAATTGCTTCTGTGTTTGGTGCTTTGGAACTTACTAGCTTTGTTCTTATAAAATCATAGGAGAGCTGGTAGGGAATAAATATAAAACTGTTTGAACTCACAGCAATACCAGGTGCTCAGGATTAAACTAAAACCTTTAAAAAGTTCATATCCAGTAGACTCTATGAAGCTTATAACGTTGATGTATCCTTCCCTGGGTAAAACATTCAGTGAAAGGGGTGGGGGGAATACAGCGTGTAAGTACAGAAGGTTTATGGTTCTCCCTTATGTATGTAAGATTTAAATTGGATGGACATGGTCCAAGGACTGGAAGAGTAGAAGTTACATGGGACAAGTTAATATGCGTTGGCACAGAGCTTTGTGTTCATGCTTGCTTGCATAGCTCCTGCTGTTGTTATGGAAAGCTCTGGATAACCTGTTATGAGACTCATGTACTTCAGCAATCCATACTGTGGAGACGCTTACTGAAACAAAATAATAACTTTATTCTAGTAATGGCTTTTCTAAATGCTACTTTCTTTCCACAGCAGTTGTTCGAGAGATCTGGTTTGTACTACAGCTTCAGACCAAAGAAACATGGAGATATATATACACACACACTTTTTTCCTTTTTGATTCCTTTCTGTACAATGGTAGTATTTAAATTCCTTAAAACCATTACTCCAACTGACTGCTTAATATGGCATTTCCATATTCAATGTTCTATAATTCTAGATCAATTACTGAAATAAAAATATCCTGTGGTTCTTTTGCTGACCATAAGTTGAATCCTAGTTTATCATCATAAAATCTTGTTAATGTTTTACTATTATGAAGCTGAAAATAACCTCCTTGTTATGAATTGGAGTACCTGTGGTTGGATACATTGTCCATTTTCCATTTCTGTATTCTTTCTAGGTACACAAATTCCTGCTCCACTATTACCAGGTGGTTTTGTATTTTGATTCTGATCATACGGCTGTGTGCACATATGCACATATATGAGTGTTATTCCTCCAATTATAATGATAATAAGTGTTGTGATCATAGTCAAATTTGTACAGAGGAAATACCAAACAAAGAGAAACACCTTATCTCTCTTTCTTTCTTCATCCAAAGAAACAGGAAGAATTACTGTTCTTTCTGAAAAGTAAACTGCTTGGGGTAAGATTCAGACACAAATCCACTGAAGGGTTATAGCTAGACTGCTATATGTGAGTGAGATATCTAAGCCACTCTTTGTCTTTCCGTCCTCCATAGAACTGAGTTGGAGAAGACACTAGACTCCTTTGTCTTTGAGAACTCCTGGGACTGTCATGGGCTTCTTTGAAAAGCAGCTGCATTGAGAAATAAATGGAAAATAAGTACTGTATTAGGTGCCACAGTTCTCCACTAGTCCTGGATTTCCCTATTAAGACATGTGATACATTCTTACCACTTACATATCACCTTTGAATCACTTCAAGGCATTTCTTAAAGAGTGCAAATTGACACAGGCCAAATGCTTACCAAGGATGTGAAAAATGAAACATTATATGTAGCTTCAGAACAGTGCTTGAGCTGGTTTAGTTGCTACTGTAGATGAGCCTTGATAGACCAAAGCAAGGAAGTACCTTTTCCTTTTAGTCGTATGGTCCAAAAAGAAACCATTTTAACACACATAAATTGACCTTCTAAATGCCTTTTTCTTTTTGGTGGTGGAGGAAATCAGTCAGTTCAATTAAAAACCACAATCTGAGACTGGTTTTGTCTGTGCTTTTTTCTTGTCTACTGCCAAGTTAGGGAGGATGGGGGGAAAAGGATAAGCACACTGCTTTTTCAAAGAACAAATCAAGCTTGAAAGAACATTAGGGGAAAAAAAGACCTCAACTTCAGAGAATATTAAATTGAATATTTCTTTCATCCTTTCTTGTGACTGAAATTATTTGCTACAGTGGTATTCACCAATTTAATTGCTCCTAAGTTACATTCATGGAAATTGTTCTTTTGGTCTGAAAAAGCCAATAGAAACAATTTTAATCGCTAAAGGTTAGCATTGAATTGTCTGCTGGGAAATTATTTTCTTGAGTTCTCATGCCTGATTGTGGTAGTGTGGCAGAGTGTCTGCTACATGTGGGAATCCAGGTACTATGCCTCTAGCTGGCTTAAAATTCCAAACAAAATTCATAATTTAATTTTAACCCACGTGCATTTGATATGCAAAATAACAATTTTTATTTTTCAATAGCTTTACGTTTTGTCTTCAAAGATGGATAGTAGCACCTTTTCCAAATATCCATTTAATCTGATATTAATGTGAAACATGAATTTCCCCCCCCATCTGCCTCATTGAAAGCCTCTGCAAACTCTTCTCCCTGTGAGAATTTTATCTGGGAATTGTGGCTTAGTGTATGTTAATTTAGGTTCTTGTTACTGCTCTATGGGGTTAAATCAATGTCATGTCTGATAAGTTTCCCTGCTATTTACAGTGGATACATACATAAACTTGTTTCACCTGTGGTAAAGTTTGTGTTATTTACTGCTGTTTCTAAAGTATTCTAGGTGCTCAGAGCTAAGTCATGCAAAAACAATACATGAAAAATGAAATCATGAGGTCTTGCCCATGTGTGGATGTTTCACAGAGAGAGATAAGATTTAAAAAAAGACCTCAGTATTCAAGATTTTTTGCTACAATTCCACAATATTTTGTTTATTTTAGAATAATCCTTAACTCTATATCTCGAATGTGCTATGCATTCAGTGCTACATGGGTGCATAGTCATTATTCTAATTTTCATTTTTGGATTAACAAAAATCTTGATGAGCAAAACTTAGCCAAGTGCTGTTTTATCCCTCTCTGATTTTTTATTATCTCTTTTTTTTTTTTTTTTTTTTTTTTTTTTTTTTTTTTTTTAAGTAGTGTGGTCTGATATCCTACACCAGACTGACCAATATCATAGTCACAGAAATCACTTAGTTTCCCTTTGGTCATCCTTAAAACCTCATTTGGCTGAAACAAAACTGGTAATAATTAGGCATCAATATGCTGAGCAGTGCTCTCCCCTCCTCTTCCTGGCTTTTGGCTTGTGTGGTGTTTCCTGTAGTGACAGCTCTCCTGTTACTCTGGTGTTTGTTTCATCGTGCTACTCTTCATGTTTCCAGAAGCCTGCTTAAGCAAGTCACAAGAACTCTTTGCACCTTTTGTATCTTTTGTACTAGTTATATAGATGACAGAAGTGAAACTTCAGTACAACTAGGAAACATCAGCTCTGTGCATTTACCAGCAGATGAAGGAAAATTGGAGAAACAGAGGCGAGGTAATAATGTCCCAGGCAATTCTCCACCATGCTGGTGAACTATCCTAATCTATTTGTTATACATATTTCCTTGTACTATTACCTTTACCTTGGTCCTGTTCAACAGTTAATGGATAAGTTAACAGTTGGGAAAACAAAATGAAGAGTAGGAATGAAAGGGAAAAGTTAAACTAATTCTTGTAATCAATTAACCTCCTTAGAAAAACAGAACAAAACTTTAACTCAAGCTTGTTGTTTACAAGTCGACAGACTCGTTGAATTTCTTACTTTGCATGTGAGATCCATATAATTTATATGTCACGGTTCCCCATTCATAGGAAAATCTTGTGCATTTGTGCAAAACATGCTAATGGCAATACTCTTCTGTAAGCCCATATGTTGGATGTTGAGGGTTTTTTAGTGTTTTTCGTTTTTCAAACTGCTGCATACTTGATCTGGATGAAAAAACAGGAGAATGGTAGGAATATTCATCTAATATAGCAGTCATTGTTCATTTACACATGCATTCCCTACTAGAAAAAAGGGTATTTTACATGTGCAAAAGAAGAAACTTTAAAGGTCACTTTCTCTTAGCCTGTGACCAAAGTGATAGCCATACCAAAAAGCTCCCTTGACTAACTGCTGTGAACTGGCTTGTGCACATCTACAGACATGTCAAAGTCTTTTGGGGCAATAAGACTGCAACTGTACTGCTTATCAGAAGCCATGCAATGAACAACCAGTCTCAGCAACAAATCAAGAAATATCTACTTTTCTTTCATCAAAACATAAGATTTTTTAGCACTTTTCACATTCCAGACTGCTCTAGGAGAGCACAAGGGAGTCCTTCACATGATCAGATCATCCAAAAGTAACATCTGGTAGAGGTGGAATACACAGAGTATGGACTCTGGCATAGACTGAAGGTCCTTTACACCTTGTCTAAGTTTTCCTTACTGAAAAAAACCAGGTTCACTCTAACACAGAGACCATTTGCATTCTCATACGGTGTGTGTCGATGCTAAAATAAGGATTCAGGCTGCAAAAGCAAAAATCACTTAACAACATAAATTCATCTTTAATCTCTCCTTTTGCAGCACTAGAGTAATGAAAAAAGTTACCTAATACAATAAAACCATCTTCACAGAAACAGAGGATGAACGAGGTTGGAAGGTACATCTGGAGCTCATCTTCTCCAACCCCTCTGCTCAAACAGGCCACCAAGACCCAGTTGACCAGGACTGTGTCCAGATGGTTTTTCAGTATTTCCAAGGATGGAGTCCTCACTCACAATTAAAAAAAAAAAAAAAGAAAAAAAGTGTTTTCTGAAGTTCAGATGGTGCCTCCTGTGTTTCAGTTTGTGCCCATTGCATCTGGTCCTGTCACTGGGCACCACTGAAAAGATTCTGATACTGTCCTCTTTGCATCTTCACTTCACGTATTTATACACATTAGTAAAATCACCCTGAGCCTTCTCTTTTTCAGGCTACATTGTCCCAGCTTTCTTAGCCTTTCCTCATATGCGAGGTGTTCCATGCTTTCGTATAATTGAAATAAAAACCACAGAGAACCGGAATTCACTAAGCACACGTCATGAGATTTATTTGACTTAAAAATGTTGTTACATTTGTAGAACAGCCAAGCACCAAAAGGATAGTAGTTTTTAATTAATCCAATTCATTTGTCCAGTAGTCTGAGTGCGTGAACAAGCTGAAAATCATGTTTTAAAAGGTCCAGACAAGGACTGTGCATTGTATGAAGTCTGTCTCATTTCAACAGAAACCTCTCCTAGAACTTGCCTCTAGCTGCATCTTGTTGTTCTAGTCATTATTTTTTATAATCTAATATTTCAATATAGGAAGAAAATGCAGTGATTTTTATCCTTCATATTAAAACACACATGGGTATCTCTATTAGGTCCCTTTGCTTTTGCAACATGCAGACAGCCTGGGCTTTATTGTTCATTCTAGTTTGTGCCACTAGGAGAAACACTTTGCTGGTTGATGCTTCACTGTGTGTCAGTTTGGGTGTTGTTTATTTTTTCCCTTCTTGCAGCTATGACTACTAAATATTTAGCCAGAAACACGTGAGGCAGTCTCAGACCTGTTTTATAAAAGGAGATCATTGCACAAAATAGATCAGCGGTGGGACAAACTCAGGCCAATCATCCACTCATGGTGTACAACAAAACGGGTTTCTCTTCTAGATATTCCCTATTCTACTTCAATAGCCAGAGTTCATGTTAGGGTCTTCTTGCTTGTGTACTGATAATGTGTTTTTGTTAGGAGTTCTGGAAGGCTAAAGAAAAGATGGGTGTGATCTAAGTGCTTCTTGATGTGCATCAGATAACAAGGTATTGATGTAGGAAGATAAAAATAAATTGCATATTCATTGGGAAGAGGCTGTTGTAAATCAAGATGCAGGTATGTGTGTAGGAGTAGCTTGCTGCCACTGCTTGTCTAAGCTGTGGGAAGGAGAAAAGATCAATAAATCAATCTCACTCTTGCCTGTGGTCTTTTGTAGGGCCAGAAAAGCTAGGCAGATGCAGCTATAATGCATCCCAGGTACCTCTTAGTTAGTGTGTTGGAATTCAAGTGAGACTGTGGTTAAAAGGTAAAAAAAAAAGCATTCCTCTAATAGCAGACATTTAACCACTATATAACAATTTTGTCCCAGAGGGCAGCTTGGCAAAATGCTATTAATAAAGGAGTGTAGCAAAGTGGAGAGCTTCCTGGCACAGCCTCTGAATACTGGCTAATGTTACACAGTAGCAACTGGAGCTGTTCGGAAATGTTGTGGTACCACTCTGTTCCTTTAGAAAGCTAAATTTGAAATCTTCTGGTCACAACATTTGGTGAACATCTTTTCACCAAATGCAATGTCTTGACTCCTGGCCATCTGCTCCATCCAGTGGCTGACAGAGTTCCAAGTGTGAAAGGCTTCACCAGGGCATCAGTCCAGGAGTTGGGTTTGCTGGAAGTATTATCTCTGGGTTTGCAGCAATATGTCATGGGAAATACCAGGGACAAGAGGGACTCTCGGGACTTCAGTGTCTGGGACACACCAGCTGGGGGATGTTTAGATGTAGGCAACTATAGACAGTTGGCAAAGGCATCAGAATAAGGGGATAACATCGTCAGCTCCACGGGAAGACCAAGATCCCACTGTGTGATATGTGGTTTTGTCCTTCTGGACTTCTGGGGAGTGGGAGTAGGTAAGATTGCAGCTAGAAAGAAGTTTGTGCACCTTTTTCTGTTTGGAGAGGAACTTGTACTTTTTGCACATGTAAGTCTGTATTTTTAGAAGGATTATGTTCAGAATAAGGGGCTTATCTGTCATTCAGTCACCACTGAACACCTTATATTCCATCTTTCAACTGCCTTTGGTTCAAGGCCACCAAGTGTCACGCTAGTCTGTGTTGCAGCTATCACCAGAGCCCTCCTCCTCAAGTAACGTGTCCTAATCCTACAGCATGAGCAGACTTGTTGGGGTTTAGCGAAGAGGGAAAACTGCAGAAAATTCACTGGCTCCACTCCGCCTGTATCCTGAGTGAGCTTTTCTGTCACTGCTACAAGAATGCATTTTCTCAGAAGTGTCAGCAAAAATGTGAAAGAAATGATAACCAACAAAGTATGCAAGGCCATAAACGCACAAGTTGGTAGAAAAGGCATACCAAGCACCTGTCTGCTTCAAAAGGTTTGGATTCCTAACTCTTTGAAGCTCTGCATACTCTCACTCTGACTGTAATCATACATTTAGGGAATTTTATAAGATGGGTTTAGAAAGGACCATTGCTTTTTCAAATGTAATTCTTTCTATCTTATAGAGCAGTGAACCTTCCCCTGTCACTCCTGCATTATAATTTCTGTATTAGCTACAACACGCATCTCTTCGACAGTGTTCATATGTTAAAGTTTTTGCATCAAGTAATTTGCCACATCTTTCAGCAAGCTGTTGCAATGGTTACTCACACTGCTAAAAATGCATGCCTGTGTGAATTTCTAGTCCGAATTTGCCTAGGATTTGCTTCTGGCTATTAGATCTCACACATGTTGTTTCTGATCTGTTAAATACATACTGTCAGAAACCTCTCACCTTGGAATACTGCATCTCAAGACATCAACATATCAAAGGAAAAGGGCTATTTAACTGTTTCTGGTACAGGTAACTTGCACTCTGAGTTTTTCTCCTTCTTTCATCCAACAGTCCCAAAGCTATCCAGCCAAAGCTGCCCGTGAACCGCAGCTCTCAGAAGCCTCTTGCCTTCCCTGACTTCCCTTTTTGACAGGGGCAAAAAAATAGGCATGAAAATTAAGCCTCTGGACACACTGGTCTCTCCACCTTATCTGCAGAGGGAGCCTGGTGAACTAGGGACACCAGGCAGCTTTTAGAAAGTTGAATATGAGTGAGATGTATCCCTCTTTACGTGACACAGACTGTTCAAAAGGACAGCTAGTACTTAGATACCACAGTGATTGGCACTTTCAACCAAAAATGTAGGGAAAAGGTCCAGCATGCCTAAAAACCTTGCTTTCTGGCTGTCGGCTGTGACATTTTAAAGAGCCAGCACTGTACATGCACTAGGGAGGCTCACGGGAACTCAGAAATCCCTGTACTGCAGCATAACTGAGCAATTCACTAATAACTTGTCTTTGCGAAGGTTCATTTAACTTTCCAGCCCAGACCTGTTCAGGCCCATACAACAGTCAGAAGCCCCTGATTCTGCCAAACAATAGCATCATGGGTTGAACCCATGGCATTGTGAGGGCTGACCACAACCACTGAGGGATGTGTGCCCACGCGTGGCTGCTTAAATGAAAGGGAGACGTTAGCACTGGCAAGCTGAGGGTCCAGATGTGCGCCTACAGCCCTAAAGAGCCTAAGATAGGAACGGAAGGAAGGGGACCCGACATGAGCCACAAAACCAGGCAGTGACCTCAGCATGTTTATAGTGGAAAGTAAATGATTTAGGAGAAAAACAAGGCAGCAGCCTTATTGTGAGCAAAGTTTTCAGTATTGTGCTTGGTGAACACTAGATGTGGTGGGAGGCTCTCGGTTGGCATTTTATGGGAGAGTTTGGCTGTGTCTTGATATTTCTTTCTATATCTCTTAGAACAAAAACAACCCCTTGACTCTGACTCTCTTTTAAAGGATCTCTCCAAGATCAATCTTCAGTGAAGCATTGTGTGTTTGAGAATGACCAGGGACGTCCAGGGTAGGGTGGAGTTCAGAGAACAGTGGGTAGCTGAAAGGAAGCGCCTGATTCCAAAGCCTTGGAGAAGCATGCCAAAAGCTTGATGGAGCCAGGCCATAGCTAGAGTGAATCTGCCCATTGTCACCACCTGCAATTAATTTGAATTCTGAAGGCCTGCTGGGACCTCAAGGCAACCCGTCAGCCATAGCTACGCTTGACCATTCTAGTCACAGAAAAGTTGTCCTTTTGTTGGAGGTGCTTTGCAATTTTTAAAGGGAGAACTTTATTGTAGGGCAGGATCCAGAGAGGCAGCAGTATGAAACAGTGAGCTGCAGGGTATTAGGGGCCAAAGATCTTGCAGCAGGTCCTGCTGGTGCAGTTGAATTCTTCATAGAGGATTCCCTTCTTACCTCACCAGAACCTGAAGATGCCTATAAAGTGGTGATTAAGTATCTATGGAGGAGACAGATATCTGGATTTTGTTCTCATCCAAGATAAAATGTCCTGCATTTTAGGTGAGCGTCCTGACTACTGCACTATTGCCTTCAGCTACGAGGGGTTAAAATCTCTTCCCTTTCCTCGACTTTTTGAAGTGCCCTTTTGTGTCTAGCAGTGAACAAAGTATTTTCTTTCAGCATCTCCAAATTTATTACTATTTCTTGACTGAAGAAAGTCCAATTTACAAACTGCTTTACTTCCCCAAACCCACATACGAGTGAATAAATAATTTTTAGAGGGAGGGAGAGGAAAGTTGCTCTGCTTTCAAACTGTAGTGACACAGGCAATTCCCCTTGGATCAACCCAGTTCAGTAGTATTGTGGGGACGCTGCTGGTCAGATAAACTTTTTCTACAGTAAGCTGGGATTTAGGTTGTGAGAGTACTGTGGTTGTAGCTCTATCATTTTCATGCTATTTTGTTGATTCTCTATATTTCTTTCATTCACCAGCTCTCTGTTATTACGTTTAGATAATCAGTGTTCCTGAACTTTTAGAGTCTCTTTGTTAGACTCAGAGGGTGCTTGGCATAATGGGCTTTTATTTCCGATATATAGATATTTCCTAATAGAAGGAGACCCTCAGCACAGTGGACAAATTTTCATTTTCACTTGTATTTTTTATCAGATATTGGTAAAAATAAAACAACCAAGACTTTCCAAAATGAAAAGACAATGAGTTTCCTTCTGTGCTTAGAGACTGCAGATGGGAAACTGGAATCATTGACAAAGCCCAGTGGCAGCATTGCCCTGCAAATCCAGTTTACTATGCGTTACTTTAAGGCTGTGGTCTTGGCTACTATAGGAAAAAGATTTATAGCTGAGAGATGGATAATATGATCAGCGTAAGCTGTTTTTATTACTCACCACACACTCCCTTACTCTGAAACATAGCACTATAATATTAGGAGGCCTGCTTGGACCAATACTGGACTGCATTTTTTCACTTATGGTTTGCTCTCGGAGATTTACTGCGTGCTCCAGGCTGGAGCTTGGCAGGCTGTAAACACTGAAGTTCAGGCAGGGAATGAATTTTTATCTCTGCCTGAGTCACCGGGACAGGGTGGGTGACCACAAAGCCCTGTGTCTGCCCAGCCACGCTGCTGAGTCAGGAGTCTCATCCAGCAGCAGCTCATGGCCTGGAGCATCCCACAGCATGGGCTTACACCTCCCTGCAGTGCTGAGTCTCAGCAAAAAGCTGAAAGAAGAGGACCTGACTGAAACCACAGGAGCAGAATTCTCCGACCAGCACAAACCCTCTGTGTGACACATGCAAGGTTAGTATGAGGAGGGCAGAAATTACCAGGAGGAATACAAATGCGTTAGTTTGCTTCAGGCACTTACTGTGGGGAAAAAAGCATGCCAAGGGAGTAGTAAGTACAAACAAACAAAGCATGCTCTAGTTCATTTTGTAAAATTAATCTCTAAACACAAACATACCAGAGCTATTACAAATTGTAAACCCTGTGGTGTGCAGGGCTTTTCCAGTCTGTTTACAGCCCTCCTCTTGTTGGCAAGTCCAGAGAGATATGAAAACTCAAAGTTTAAATCATGAAATGAACCACGTGAAAGCAGTCACACTCACTGATGTAACTTATGGCTTCATGGAGAACAACTTGTGAGCAGCGTAGCAGTGGTTGCATGGGTGTTGAAGCAATTATGCTTCTTACCTCTTTCCTCCTTGCTAGTCCAGGGTTTGCTCCCAGTCCTTTGCCATCCCTTTACCTGTCATCTCTGAAAAAAACAAAATAAAACAAAACAAAACAAAAAACCCCATAGATACATACATACCCTGCTTATAACCTGAATATGTTCCTACTTCTCATTCAAAATCCATCCACTCAAACAGATGCCTAAGAAAATGAGAGGGCAAAGCATGACCAGAAATAACCAGTCCTAGAAAAGGGGGAGGAGGTGGCAGGTACTGAAGTCGTGGGGGTTACAGAGGAAAACTCCTATGGAACATCAGTCTAGATGACTTAATCTTTTAATCACACCAAAACACTGAGTATCGCATTGGTGGAAGTAACTGGGACTCCCGGTAAGAAGCCAGTATATCTTTGCACCAGCTGTTGTACAAACTTACTGCAAAAAAGCTGGTTCATGCCCTGATCTGGTTAGAATTGCACACTATAATCAGTCTTGCTTTTTTGGATGGTGCAACAGTAGTTTAAGATACCACTGCTTCTTGCTGTATTTTTCAAACTCTCTCATCAAGTTGGCTATCCTTCCCACATCAGAAGATGCCACACAAGCATCCCTTACACAGCTTATTACAACTCTCAAAGACAATCAACCCATTTTGCTCCTACCTGATCTTTTACCACATCTCAGTTACAGGGAAGATGAACACTAGGTCATGGGCAGTCACAGACAGCTCTAGGTTGTGCCTCCATCAGGCACTTTGCTAGACCTACTAGAGGATATCTGAGTACACCTCAAAACCAGGACAAAGCGCCAGGATCTTACTTGACCTGGTATGAAAAATATGAAGTATTCTTAACATCAGAGTTAAGACGCATTCATATATGCAATATAAACCCAAAATCTCACGTAATACTTTGGCCCTCTCTGTAAAAGTGATGCTGTATACTTAGATATCATGAAGAAGGTTAAAGGTGTTATACTGCACCATAAATTTCATTCCTGTAGGATGTGTCATGTTTGCTTAATGCAGGTACAGATTATGAAGAGAAGAAGCTTCAGGAAACAGGTTCAGCTCACAGATCAAGATACTCTATGTAGTCACCTGAAGGTAGGTGTCAGACCATACTCTCTCACTATTAGCGTCCCCCGTTGTCCAAGGAGCTATTCAGCTTTCTTTAAAGCACACAGCTTCTTTGGTCTACTGATGGGCTCTGTCAGCAGCACTAAATGATTAGGATCTTGGCTTGGTTCATCTAGCTACTCACAGGAAGCTAGTGTCGTTTGTGATGCTCTAGACCCTGCCTGGTGTCCTGCTGCCCCTGCAGGTGTCCCTTAGGGGCTCATGATTTTTCTGCTAATGTCTTGGATGCCATCTAGCACTTCATATGGTAAAAGAGACACAGATTTAGGCTTCTGAATCCCATCCCAAATCTCTGTTTCATTCTAAAAAATGTCATAGTATTAGACAAGAAAACCTGTAGACTGAAATGATCCTGTGAAAAACTTCAGTGAAGTCTGTGGGGTGCACATACATGCTCATTGGCACGAAGTCTGTTCTAGGAGTGGAGTCCCCAGAATGCAAGGCAGTCCATGGTTTTAGGGGTTCACAACCCAGTGTCATTATCCTGCCAGTACTGTCATGAATAAAACGAATGAATCGTCCTGCCTGTATGAGTAGTTTCAAGACCAGGCAGAACTATAAATAATGAACCAAAGACCAGTTTGTGGTTAACAAAATTCTTACAGTAACTCTGGGAAGCTTACATTGGAGCATACATTGATGCCTAGCTGGAAGTTTCCAAATGAGAGCCAAGAGGAGCTGTCTCTTTGCTGCCAACACCAGGATCAAGTACACATTAATTTTTATGTATTTTGTGTATACATTGGCTCAGAGACACAGTCATACCTGAGGTGTAGATAAAAATCACCAGCTAGATCTGCTCTGGTGGTGCAAAGTTCTTCAGAACTAGCTGAATATTCTGCTAACATGATGTGGAATTAAGGGTGACCTTGTTGGGGTACAGCACAGGCCAGCAGAGTGTATTATGAGGTGTGATGCATGTGCTGTGCAAACACATGGTAAAGGTGGTCCCTGTGTCGGAAAGCACACTTTGTCCGGAAAAGGTTGGGAGATAACAGTTACATAAGCAGTACTGTGGGCAAGATGACCAGAGCAAAGCAAATGCAGTCAAACAGTGTTATATCAGTTCTTTCAGAAGACACTGTTAAAAATGCATATCACACTTTTCAGGAGTTGTACAAGCTTGAAGCAACTAGTACTGTGTCAATAAGTGTAATTTGCAACCAAATCTTTCTTTAAAAAAACCCCAAGTATATCACTAGATCAAAAAAGGTAAGTTGATCCCTAGAATGGCAACTCCAGGTACACTTTAATAGAGCAGAAAAGTGTTCAAATGCAGCTTGAGTTTATCAAATAACCTCCTAAAATGAGCATCTTGAGCCAGCTTCATTTTTGCATGCTTCTGTTGCACCAAGGAGTGACTCTTCCTTAGCTATAAAACTAACCCATAGATGAGGTGAGATGAGATGTGACTTGAACGTCTAAATAGGACAAAAGTGGACAGCAAGGACTAAAACTCAAGATTCTGATTCCAAAATTCTTCACTTGAAACTACAGTTCTCCTTTGACCTGAAAGTTTTATAGAGGCCTGCCGCTTTATTTTCACATGTGTGTTTAGGGGTGGCTGCTTTTCTAGTAAAACATGGGGTTGAGTTCTCACCTCTAATGAGACATCTGGATTCAGTTTTCTGATCAGTCTCAGGGGATTCACAGCAATACCTGTTATTTGCTAGTGTTCTGTAAACAGATGACTTGGCAACAACACTTTATGTCTTACCTGGAGACTCTGGGACACTGTTCAGGAAGAAGTGCAACATTTTTTGTGATAAAAAAGGAACTTCTGTTGATAGCTTGGTTAGGACACTTGGCTGAGAAAGGGGAATCCTAGCTATGAATCCCTGCCAGTATGATGTATTTTTACACACTTCAGTACAAAAAAAAACCCCAACAACATCCTAATGATTCAACTTTCACATCTCAAGGTTTTAGAAGGACTTGGCTAAATCCAACCCAAAGATGGTCAGCGTTTGTGGACAGGCCATGTGACATATTTTGGTGGTAAGGAAGAGCTATGTGCTGTGATCCTTCCTTTGCATGGGAGTTAGACTTACGGTATCTATGTGCAATATAAGCAATTGATACACAATAGGCATTATGTCTCTCAAGCATGCTGGGCTTCTTGCACATGTTACATAGCTACCACACATAGTCACTCCCTATTTGTGTCCAAGACACCTTTTTGCTCAGTGGTTCATTTAGAAATGCTTAATTTATATATCTTTTTCAAGAGTCTCCTGACAACCCCAAAGCATTGATAAGGATCTCTCCCAAATGTTTTTTTTTATTATTTTTTTTTTCTCTCATTAGCAGTTCTGGGGACTCTCCAGCACTGTCCCCCCCCTAGGATGGAATATGATCTCCCAAAACTTGAGGGAAAAGAAACACACTTGGCATTTAGCTACTTGATGAGGAGGAAAGCAGCAGCTAGCATTTATAAAGCAGTCAGAAACAGCCTAAAGAGCCATGACAGCTGTATGACCCATGTTAACATGGACCAGCATAACCTTCACTCTAGAGCAACCAGATCTTTCCAAACCTTCAGCAGAGATCAACATAGCCCAGGCAGAATTCTTTGAAAGTGTGAGCTAGAAACAAGTTAAGGTGTAAGACCTAGCCCATTTTTATGCCAAATACACAACATAGACAAATACACTTGGTTATGAAATTAGAATATTTTGACCTGTCCTCATTTACACACACACACGGTTCAATCTGGTCTTCATTTAAAGTACATTGTTTTCCATGTGCTCTGTATTTTCCTTAGGAAAGGGTAGACAAGTCATTCAGCAATTTAATGAGGCAAGTTGCATACTTGCAAACAATTTATGAGCAAGCTGTGAGATGGTATCAGAGTCTGTCTATAGCTCATATTAAACTGGATAAATAAACATCCTTGGACAGTATTTATTTATTTATTTGCTTTTGTATTCATACCACTTGGGAACTTATTAGTTGGAAACTAAATCCTTAACGTCGCTAAACTGTAAGACTTTGCATTCTTTTTCTGTACAGAAGCCCACAGAAAAATGTTTAATTTGTATTTCCTCTGAATATTATAACAAAAACCAACCCGATGTGCATCACAACAATAAAAAAAACTTTTTTTTTTTTTTTTTTTTCAGAAATTCATATGATTGCGTCCTTGTAATATTCCAGTTCAGAGTTGTGGCTGAAACACAAGGCAGTATGAGTAATTCAGGTCTGTTGTTCCAGATCATTTCAGTATTTTAATACAATGGTCTCTAAAACAGTGGGGAAAATGTGTATTTCATAGTGCACCTGCTGGGATAGTGTGTGAGTCACTGGCTGAGTGCTCTTTGGAAGGCAGCTATCATATAGCTGTAACATTAACAAAACATCTTATTACTGTCAGCCCCCATCAAGAATATGAGTAATGTGGAAAGAGACACACAATGGGGATAAACATACACTTTTCTTCATTTACAGTAAAAGTAAGTTGACATTTCAGGCAGAAGGAGCCAAAATATCTCCAAAGTAATTACATCCCTTGTGTGAGGCACCCTGTGTAACATACATCAATAACTGGAATTTATTTACCTTATAAAAATTACCTCAGTGCCATAGAAGCATCATTCATACTGCTACAGTTAAGGTTATGGCAGTGTTTCCAGTAAAAACTTTTCAAACATATAGGATTCAGCTGTGCAAATCTTCTAGTAGTTGAAATGAAAGCATGCATACGGAATTGCTGTGATGGTGGTATCTCATATACGCAGAACTGCCATGGACCTGGAAGCCTTTACATTAAAGAAATTATCTACACAGGCAAAAAGGCAGGGGAGGGAGACTGCTGTCACCCTTCTAGCTCTGCATGACACAAAAAGTGCTTGGTGTCACAGGATATAAGAGCCAATGAGCCAATGCTCTCCTCCTTCCCTACTTCCCAGCACCATCCAGGGTGAATCTCACTTCTTATCTCCCAGCCTGTAAACATTTTGGTTCACCATGTAAATCCCAGCAAGCAGTTAGAGTATTTTGCCTCTGGGTTCTGATTCATAGATGGGGACCAGAGTGCTGAGGGTTGCCCAAGCCTGGCCACCTTGCCAAGGGGCATTAGGCACAGAGGCAGAGGGGCTGCTCACAAAACAGCTCTTCAGCAACCACAATTTACAGAGCAGCACATTAAGAGGCAAACCAAAATTGTTGATATTTAATTTTAAAATACTACACAACAAACAGTGCTGTCCTTTTCACATCAGCAGTTGACTTGCGGGATTTTTTTTTGTCACAGAAGCTCTACTGTGTGGCCTCGTGACGCTTCTGAGTACATCTTCATTAGTGTTTTAATTCACATCAGGAGTGTGAATTTGAAGCAAGTTGCCTATTGTCCCTGAATGTTGTGCTTTTGGTTTGCTTAGAGGAGCAGTCCCAAGGCAAATAAACTGATTCCTTTCACTAAGCCACAACTGTTTTCCTAAACCAGAAGATATGGCCTGGGAATGCGCTCATGCCAAGGGGCTTTCTGGCAGATTTAAACTGGTTTGAAGTTTTATCCTGAAGACCCACCCATATTGGGCTGGATTTCAGGTGAGGAATACAGTGTTGATGATACTTACAGGCTGTATCACTGTTTTCCTTGCTGATTTTTTATTTTCTTTAATTGGTGTTGGTGCAAAAGAAAAAATAAGAAAAGTCATCAAACAGTGAACATCTAGACTTTGCTGCTGACAAAAGACAGGAAGACATAGAAATGATATATTTTGATATTTGATGTGGTTTTGACATGGCTGAAAAGTGACATGTTGAACAGAATTATACCAAATACCAATCAAACACCATTTTTTAAATTCTATTCTCTTGCAAGGAGCTGGCTTTGCTTGCTTTAAAAGATAATAAATGCTTTAGCTGCCAGAGAAAGCATAAATTTGGATTTTTCTATATTCTTTCTACACTGTTTCCTTCAATTATGGAAAACATCTTTTACTTTTGATTAGTGATGAAGTGAAAAGTTTTACGGTAAAGCAATTTTAAGCAGTTGAGACTGTTGAGACTGTTCTCCTAGCACTGCTCTCCTAGATAAAGGTAGAACCTTGAGCAAGATGTAAACAAGGCTGGAAAACAATTCTACGCTACCCAGGACCAGCTCTGTGGTTTGGTCAAGTTCCAGAGAAGATTTGAGCCTGCAAAGTGTGGCAAAGGTTACTTACAGCGACAAAGGGGGGTCTCCTTACTTCATCACTGAGACCCCCAATGACCACTACCAGGAGGCACTGCACAGGCGCATGGAGGCGGAGAACTCATTTTAATACAAAGCGGGGATAGTTTATGCATATGATAAGTGAGTACTATAGAGTCCTGCTCTGAGGCAGGTGTGCACGGGTTTCGTGGGACTATCCCCCGTGCTGCCCAGCGCTGAATAAACATACCTACTTTACAACTTTACAGGTTGTGGAGTCCGTCTTTCCATGCGTCTATTAGGTTACTGTAACATGAATGTTATCTTTTGATATAAATTTATTATACATCTTCATGTTAAAATCAGTCCACAGTCCTGTATTTTCACTTAGAGTCAGTAGATGGAGAAAGGACAAATCTTTCAGAGAGGATTGCAGGTGACCTAAAAGGCAAGATGAAGGACCCTCACGGAACTGAGCAGCAGTCTACGAATTGCTGTGCCTGCTTGTGTAAATATGGAAACCATCAGAAAGTCAGGGATACATCAAAGGTCTGACAAAACTTTATTTGGCAAAAGAGAAGTATAATCAAAGCCTGACAATCTTCACTTATGTGGTTGTTGTTGGCCATTTAATGACATGCTAACTAAGCACAGCTGACTAGAGCATCACTAATTGGTCAAACATATATAGCCTGCTTCTCAGTACAGTATAATATAATATTTAAGGGCACATATGTTTTATATCTATGGTCAGAACTAGTGTGTGAAGGTTGCATGTAGGGTACAACACTGCTCTAGAGTTTATAGAGGTGTCGCATATGTGAACAAAGTATGATACACTGTTATGTGAAATTTTCCGTAGAAGCTTTTCAAATAGGAATAACTCTTTATTCATTATATGTACTCAAAATGAACTGAAAAAAATTCAGGTTTGACCCCTGTCAAACTGATGCACACTGTCACAAGCTGATCTTACATGCTAGCTATTGCTATGAAAGATTACAAGCAGCAAATGAAGTCCTTTGAAATCAGGAAAATGAGACAATAGTAGCCTGCATTCAACAAAAATACACAAATGAGTAAAAGGCTTGTTTTGTTGTTTTCTTTGTTAGGAATAATTCTGCCTGTGAACAGAAACAAAAATAAATGCATACATAAATAAAAAGGTAATAAAAAAAGGGTGGGAAGCTGAAGGAAAATGCAAAAAGGACTGATGTTGATTCTTGTGTATGTTTTTTAGAAGCTCAGAGTCTGGGATTTACTGCTAACTGAAAGGGCTATTTTGAGTTATAAACTATAATACTCTTGCAATATTACATTTGCATTTAATAGTACAAGTTTCTATAAATTCTTTGTAGGCAGAATTTCATCAAGAAGTTTCCAAATCCATACATTTCTCTTATCTGGGAAAACAGACCTCTGACTTGTCAGTCAACTCCTCTAGAAAAAAAGGGGAGTCTTTTTTAATTATCAATGAGTGGTTTCTAAGTTATCGAGTCCTTGAAGACATCTAGCCCACATGTAACACTACTATCTACCTAGATTAATCAAGAGCACATGCTAGAAGACACAGGACTGAAAGTGAACAAATCTGTGTTGTAGTCCTTACTCTTACATGAGTAGATGCTCTGTTCTGGCATCCTTCTCACCAGCTTTCTGGTTGAAATAATAGTCAAGCCCCTCTGTGGAAGAAAGAACAACCTTTGCTTTGGGAAGCTTTTGTTTCCCTGAAGATGAACAGCAGTGGGGAAGCTCCCAAAAAGACATAGTTGTTTGTCCTTTCCACATATTTGCTAAAACAAACCTCCCACTTGCATGATGTGTGCATGCTACTGACGTTTCTGTAAGGTTGGGCAGACCAAATAGGAGTGAGATGTGTTTGACATTTTGTGTTGCTATGATGCTCTGGTGGAGTTGCCTTTTAGTAACTAGCAGAGAAAACACTTTCCTCAGAGTTAATTCACTCGCTGTTACTATCTGGAGGAGGAAAATGATGGGGTGCTGACTAACACTGTGGGGAAGCTTGGAAAATCCTCTGAAAACTGAAATAGGAGACTATCTTAGGCATTTCCTTCACCTCTGTCTTTTAGGCGTTTTCTCTTCCCATCTGCTCAGCCTACAATTGCTCCTGTGTTCTGCCATCTACATTGCTTATTTTGGGCTTCTGTTGGAAACTGGCTGGAAACTAGAAAGGTATTTGTTTTTTAAGCTAGACAAAACATTGGAAATACATGACTCTAGAGTGACAGGAGAAGAAATAGCTATTTGAATTCGGAATTTTCCTATTTGTAGCTTTCATCCATTTCCGTAAGTAAAAAATGCCTTAAGAAGCATTTAGAGACATCTAAAAAAATCATACAATTGTATGCCTTTTTTATTCATATAAGCTGAGGAGAAACCACCACTGACATTAATGGAATGAAAATAGAAACATTATTAGTTGAGCTTATCTTAAGATATTCTACATTTCCACTTTCTGGCACACAGAGAGAAATACAAAATGGAAATGGCCAAAAACACATTATTGTTATTATAATCATAGCTGTAAGTTATAAAGTATAATTAGTAGGCAAACAATTCATTTCTGTACTCCTGGCTACCTCATAGATAACCTGCCAGTGTGTTACTGGCAGAGCAAGCCCAGAGGGAACAGATTGTCTGCAAAAGCAATGAAACGGAGGCATTACTCCTCATAGAAAGGGAGGAATGACAAAAGACAGACGGCTTTCATAGCAAATCACACTAAAATGGATGTTAGCATTCCCCTTGGCCAGCTCTATGTCCCTTAACCTTTTTTTTTTTTCCACATCATGCCTTCTCCCCCTCCTCTCATGGCTATTCTGTAATAGTAGGACAACAACTCCTTTCTTCTCCAGGGTATAGAAGTCATTTATATCATTGGGAGGCAACTACTTCTCCTCACAGCTGAAATTTCAATGACATTTCTAATCTGTAAAGTATTGGCACGTAACGTTTACAACCATGGTGTGCCACGGTAAATTTAACAACTTATTTGCTGTCCCCCTGAGCTAAATGTGTGGATCTTTTAGATGTGTAACGAACAAGTATCAGGGCCCCCAACATGCCAGTTTGTTTCAAAGGATTCCATTTATCCTAATTACAGACTAACATACAAAGAATACCTTAGCAGTGCTCCACCTGCTGCTTGTCAGAATGTGGCAGTTTCCCACAGCTGAGACCATCCAAAACTTGTTTAGGTTCATACAAAAGACTTTAGTTTTATCTGCTAGGATCTCTCCACTTGTGTTCAAACATGGAACACCTATTTCCCCCTTCTGAGGCCATTTTGCTTAGTTTGGGTGGAGAGGATATGTTCATTCTTGAAACAGGGTGACGCCAATATCCCCAGAGTTGGGTCCAGAAATGGATCCAGCAGATCTGTGTTACCTTAGTTTTACTAATCTAAGCCCTGCTGAGCAGCAGTGCTGCTTAAACAGGATGGTAAAGTATTGTTACTGCCCTCACATCCAAGCTGGTGTATGCATTTCCATACGGTGGGCTGCAAATGAGCAGTTTTTCAAGGAAAGATGTCTAGCATCTTAACTAGCCCTTAACTCCTGGAATGAGATTTTCTGTGCAGATTTTACCAGCATCATCCAACTCCAAAACCCAAGGAATCGTTATTGGAAAACATGAACATATCTTATGACTTTCCTTTTGCTCTCTTGTTCTGAACATAATATTGGGAGAGATTATTATCTAGCTGGTCACATGGAAACTAATACTTGAATTATGCTCCTGGCTTTCTCTAGGGTGTGCAGGGGCATTATCTTTGTAACTGTTTGCCTGCTAAGACAGTAAGATCTCTATTCTCATCTGTGTTTGCACAGCTTCTAGCACAACACTGTAACCATACCATTGATTATAAACAAAAATCTAATAGAAGACAAAAACTACAAATCCTTGGAAATACAGGGAAATATATAAGTAATATGCAATTTTTTAGGTGAAAATGTTCACTTTAGAAAGGTGAACTCTCTCCTCTTTTACTTTTGACCTTTTGGAAGACCATTTTGTTCATGAGTACATTGCATCTTTCTCAAACATCTGGTGAATGTCTTTTAGGGACAGACTAAAATTGTAGAACAGAGAAATACAAATAGCATAATTATGGCTTTATTTTGGTCTTCTCATGAAATTGAAGGATTAGCTGTATGGGGCAGCTGTTAGTCAGGGAGGTGGCTGAGGTCAGAAGGTTATTCTCTTGGCTACAAAGAAGATCCTTGGACTAGAGAGAAAAAAGTTCCAGCTAGAAACAAACTGATGTCTTAGCTTAGTCTCTTAAGCAAATTAAGTTTATGGGATCACATACACACATATATATCTACATATTTTTGTCTCATTCCCTTCCCCATAACACCTTTTGAATCCATTTGTCAAATTCAGTGCAATTTAATAGAGATTTGAAGTTCTCAGAGATATTTTTTTCCTTCATGGGCTGAAGCAATAGACAACTGACTAAAGGAGATGACTGAAAAAGATATTTCACTCAGTGAAAGACTTTACTGTGGGTTTTGATTCACCAGAAAAGTTGAGATATTATGAAGATGCCCATTAAAGGGGGAGTTTCTACCAAGGTTCACCCTAGAGACTCGAGCTGCGAAGGATTCCTTAATAAGAAAACAGATTTACATGATACTAAATTTCAGTGTAGTGCATGCACAAGAACAGAGATAAAAAGTTTATGTGAAATAAGCAATAGCCTACAGAGTGCAGGGTTTTTGTGATCTGGCTCAACCTGTTTTTTGAACTGACAGAAGCAACCCCAGAGCAAAAGCCAGATAACATTATTAATCTAGAGATTTGTTTGAGCTGATGCCTGCCTTCCAGCAATGTTTTTATTATCTTGAACACAGAATTATATCCTTATGTTTGAACTACATGGGCAGAGAAGATGAATGCCCAGAAAACAGTATTGCAGATGCTGTGATGAAAGCTTTCTCCATTTCAGTTTACCAGCGTGCTTTAACCACAGCTTGCTTCTACCTTAATGGCTTCCCCTGGACAGAGCTTTTATCCCACTGTCTGAAATTGCTGATACTTACATAAGGAATGAAGTGATCAGTGGAAACAAAGAAAACTGGCTAGTTTTTTTGCTGTTGAAATTTCTGGTGTCTAACTAGCAGGAAGTTTTGATTGAAATATTGTTTTCTGTCAGGCGAGAATCTCTCTGTCCCTCTTCTTCCTCTCCCTTCTAAAGTTTCCCCCATAACAATTGATCTCTTTCCTACATGTTACTTTTCTCACTACACCTTCTCCTTCCCCCCTAACACCTTGGACTAAGTTTCCTTAGAGGCAGCAGCCTTCAGCAGCTAACACTATATTTATCTCATTTTTTCCATTTCTCTTGGGACCATTCTTATTTATCATCCTCTTCCAGTTGTGTCTGGAGTGGCCTTGTATGACATTCTCATCAGACAAGACCAATACATCTATAGATCCTACTTTTGCAGTGATGACTGTGCTCTAAGACTTACGAGGACACAAGTACCAGGACAGAATTTGGGCAGCTAGCCCCATAACTGCATGACATATTAATGACTTCACATAACTGTGGTGATAACAGTGCTGGAAGCAGAGAGTGAGATAAAGAGGAACCAGGAAAAAAACTCTTCCCTCTGGAGATGAGTTGGAGGAACAGCAGAAATGGCTACTAGGCTGGGTTTTAACCTAGAATTCAGACTTCCAAATGTCTTCCTGCCTCCTCAGCAGCCAAAGTTTTATTCTCCTCAATTTTCTTTATAAGAACATGTTTTTTACCTGTGCCACCAACGTGGCTTTGATATATAGTGCACAAAACTTGTGTAATGGCATAAAACATCCAGTAAAAAAGAAAGAACTGAGCTAGATCTGTCAAATTCAGTGACTTTGATTCTTGAACAAGGCATTCAAAGCTGGATGTCAGAAGTTAAGCATCTAAAATAAGCATGTGGCTGGCTCATTAAAAGTGCTGAGCACCTTTTAGTGTTGCTGAAGTCTAAAAATCAAACACAAAAGCTGATCAGAACCAACACTTGTTGCTCTGGAAGGAAAAGAGAAAGGAAAAAAGAAAAACACAAAAGCAAACCAATACACACACACACACAATTTATATGGATGATCAGACTATAACTTTAAAAAACTCTTCACAGTTATCACTGAAATTCGGACTATAGCAAGCCATTAAAGTAGCAAACCAGCAAACTAAAGAAATAATATACAGACTCACAGAAAAAAAGGCATTCATTTACATTTGTTAAGCAACTCATCCATAGTGTTGAAATAGAGAAGAGAAGGTTCCAGGGAGACCTTAGAGCAGCCTTCCAGCATCTGAAGGGAGCCTACAGGAGAGCTGGAGAGGGACTCTTTGTCAGGAAGTGTAGTGACAGGACAAGGGTTAATGGCTTTAAATTGGAAGAGTGGAGAATTAGGAAGATATTCTTTGTTGTGAGGGTGGTGAGGCACTGGAACAGGTTGCCCAGGGAAGTTGTTGATGCCCCATCCCTGGAAGTGTTTAAGGCCTGGTTGGATGGGGCTTTGAGCAACCTGCTCTAGTGAGAGGTGTCCCTGTCCATGGCAGGGGGGTTGGAACTGAATGATCTTTAAGGTCCCTTCCAGCTCTAACCATTCTATGATTCTATGATTCTATGATTATAGATTTTAAAATTTGCCTTAAAAGTCTGGGTGTTAATGAAAGAAAATGGGGAGGTTTCTGAATTCTTTCTTCTGCTCTCCAGACCCTCAAGGCAGTTCTTACTAAAAAAAAAAAACCAACAAAAACTCAAATCCTCCTTTAGGTCAGGAAGGGAGGGTTTCTTGAGACTGTCCCTGAGGTGGTAGTAACATGCATATTTGGATGGCAGATTCCAGAAGAATGGGGTATGTGAAAATCCACACTCCCTTTATCAAAGAAGAGAATCAAAGGTATGAGAGCTGACGGAATACAGCAGGACCCTTTTCGCAGGATTATCTCAAAGTCCTCTATCAACTTAAAGCAATCTTCTTTTCCTTCGGGGCTTTATTGGGGATTTTGTTGTTGCTGCTTTTGATTATGCATAGGGTTTGTAAGATTTTCTGTCAGTGTCAAAACCGAATAGTTTTGCAGATATTCTGAAACCTTCCAAACCTGGAGGTGCCATACATAATGAGAGGCAGAGTTTCCTGAGTTTGGGTTGATGTGCTTGCATCAGGATTGTCCAACTGAAGTGAATAACACCCCTGCAAGACAAATTTTTTCAATGGGCACTCAGAGAAGAATGGAAATTCTTTACATGGCTCATAATAGGTTGAAAGCACAGAAACAGAAGTAGAAAATCATGTCCTATGTGTGGAGGTGAGGTACATCTCACCTCATTTTAGCGAACTAAGGGCTAGGCATTGAGTCTAAGCCAGTCACGTCAGTAGCCTGTAGTTTATGAAGAGGCAGGCACCTACAATGGACAATTCATCTTCTTCAAGAACAGATGTATATGAGGGATGAAGGGGAAGTCTGTCTTTCATCACAGACTACCAGGGGAGCCCAGATGATGAGCTGAGGCCAGATGCCTAACCTTTAGACAGCTGACGTTAAAGGAGATGAATCTGAGACTTTATCAGAAGATGAGATGTGATTGTAATGCTGTGTGACCTGACACAACAAACTGATTTCTGAAGAATGTGTGCCATGGATTTTGTTAAAAATCAAGCTGTTTTCTCTTCATCTGATAATAAAAAACACACCAATTTTTGATACTTAATTCACTGGACTGCCTTTGCGTGAGTTTCTCCAAGGCTCCCATTGACTCCAAAATAGTGTTAATGATACAAAATAAAATAGCAAGAACTGGGCGGCTTTCTACCAAAAACCTCATACACCTTCAAAGTTAAATATAAGAAGGACTTAAGGTATTTGGAGAATGACACAGTCACCTTGAACTTTTTAAAAAACCCTTTACTTTTTCATAGAGTTTAAAGATTCTCACATGCAGGCCATTCACATCCTAACCCACCCGAACCTCACACCTTAGTGCTCCTTCACAAGACGAGGCACTATCTTGCAGCTATGCATGCCCTTCCACCAGCCTCCTCTGAAAAGCTTACTTCTCAAAGTGTATTTAACATGCAGACAAAACTCTTTCCATCACCAAAGACAGCTGTGTTATCCCTGGTAACGATAACACCTCCTCTTGACTCCTTACATAAATAGTGGGGCAGCCAGCCTCTGAATCTGGAGCTCTTCACATGAGCTCTCCACAATGTATTTGCAACACTCTACCAACAGGGGCTCCTTGATAATGACAGTGCTGCTGGATAAAATAAAAATACAGGGGCAAATAAACCAGAGAATACTGTTCATGTTACTCTCATTAAGTCGTTCTTGACACCCTTCAGCTTAGTTTACACTGGGGTTGAGGGACCTTTAGGACTTTTCTCAGAATCATTCCCTTCCTATAAGCTTTTTGCAGTTTGTCTTTAACTTTCATATTTATAGGTAACTGGCTTGCTGGATAAGCAAAGTTGCAGCCATGCTGTCTTCTGAGCTAACATGGGAGACACCTATTCTCATAAGGTCTTCAGCTTTGTATTGCCAAGACATAGAAGGTGACTGCTTTGCAGCCTTCGATCAAGTCTCAGACTTGTCCAGACACAACAACCCTGTGCTCCAGTTTCTACAAGGTAGTTGAAAATTACCCACCTGGCACACAATGTTTTTTTATGGTACTTCATTCTCCCCAAACTTTCTGTTGGAAAGCTTAATTTCTGCTATACTGAGACATGGTTCTGATTTCCACTTCAGGGGCTCAAGATGACTAAGAGCTAAGCAGCTTTGCATTCAACTTGCAGACAATGAAGCCTTTTACTGGGCCTATCCCTTTCCCTGTAAATCTTGTTAGTAAAGGAGGGGAACTCACTTGTCACTATCTAAAACATCTACAGCTACTTATGGGTAAAACCGGGGTAGGTGAGGTGCAGTTTTGGGTTTCCTCCTATGGGCCTGCAGCCATACAACTCTTTGCAGAAGACAGACGGGAAATTTATAACCATGCAATTATTGAATAAGCTGCAATGAGTCCCTGGGAAAACTCTATGTAAAGGAATCGCTGCAGAAAGAGAGAATCCCATCTAGTTTTCACGTTAGCCTTCTGCATTGATAATCAAAGCAGATATATCTACACCAGCTTCCTGCCTAATAATTAAGTTGGGAGCGTCTTCCTTTTCCCGCCTTCAGTGAAGAATGTCAAGCTGCATTAAATCCATTGATTCTCATTTGCTTGCCTGACAAAGTAAATTAAATTTTTACAGAAAATTTCCCATCAAACACGTTTAGTCTAATTGTAAGCAACTGAAATACCTACAATCAAATGGCATAATAAACATATTTAATTCTTTTTTTTTCTCCAACTCAGGCAGCCAAAGCTGTTTGATTCAAAGGACATGGACTATGACTTCATGAGATAATAAATCTATCTATAACACTTTTGATACATGATCTAAAATGCTGCAGTCATATGAAGCAAGATACTGTTATATTCCGTGTTTCTGGTTTACTCACTGTTGGAATCAGTTTGTTAGTTTAAGCTTGTTCCAAAAAATGTGACTGGCTAATTTTGTGACAAGAGGTCAACTGTCACCTCTGCTCCTGCTGCTGGCATCAAAACGGAGTTAGCTGCTGTATGACTGTATGTCCCTACCTGACCTCGTGAATCCTGGAGATCACCGAGTCATATATCTGTGCAGGAGGAGTCAGCCAGGACCAGAGCTTTACTGTGGGAGTACAGAGGGAAAGTGAATCTAATAAAAAACTTCTAATAAACAATTTTAACCTTTTCTTACAAATGCAGAACACATTAAGGGGAAATGTTTTGTTTGGTTTTTTTTTTTTCATAAACGTGCCCAAATGCATAGCTGGGCAAATAGCTCTCATGAATTTTTCTTTTAATGTTTTGTAAATTAAAAAAATAATAATAATAAAAAGAATTAAAAAAAAAATAGAAAAGGAAATAAAAAAAAAAAGAAAAAAAAAGATGGATTTTAGAACAAATAATTTTTGGGGTAGAAATTCAGCCCTTAAGTAAAACCGAATGTGAAAGTCAAAATAAATACTGCTGATAGTTTCAGAACATTTCCACTGTTCCAATTTGTATTTATTTATTGGTACTAAAAAAGTTGGAGATTTTCATTTTTCATCCTGATCTGTGAAAAGGGCACTTTGATTTGGTTATTTATCTTTTCTGGAAAGTCCAAATCTTACAGTTTGGGGAAAACAACTTCTCCCTCAACGTAGTGCTCCCCATCGACTTTAAAAGCCTGTCAAACGTCTTTCTGTAGTTCTGATTTATTGAAGCCATGCCAAAGGTGGACAGCACAACTCTGTGCTTACTTGACCAATTCAAAGAGGGTGTTTATGGGCAGACACTGTGGCCTAGAGGATGTTATCGCTTTCCCACCCCCTGCCAGGATGGAATCTGACACTTCTCACTTTGCTAATGTTTTCTTCTCCCTTTGCCCCTGGCTGTGGCTAAGTGATTGTTTATGGCAGATACTTTAAATCATTATCACCTCCTGGGCCTTTGAGTGCTGCTACATAATCTGGTTTTGCATCAGGGAAACTCTTCTATCACTACAAAACAAGGCCAAATGTTTATCTGGTGAGATGATAGTCAAAGTGTCTCCTCTAATATTTAAAAACAAACAGCAGTTACCTCTGCTCTGTTGCAATGAACACCAGCTAGCTAAAGCTAAGCAGTATTTCTGACATTCCTCAGTGCACGGCTATTTGCTATTTGGTTTTAAAACATCAAAAATATCCAGGAAGCTTGGGGGAATGAGAGAATAGATAACAAAAACTTCACAGAAGTTGGCTGTGTTTATGGTATTGCCTTAACACTTAAGCCCTGCTTTGCAGTGTGGTGGTACCATCCTAACTCTAAGGAAAGCTTTGCTGGGGAGACATTCCGGCATAGACTCCAAGCACAGCCAGCTGGCAGCTGTGCAGAGCAGAAGAAGGTGCTGGGGGCAGAAGGAAGGCCATGACCTATCTGCCCAACTTGGGAAAGCAATGCTTGCTGTTGCTCCCAGGGGAAAAATAGGGGTATGAGGGCTGTGATTACTGATTAGCAGGGAAAACAGCCTCTCCCTGAATCATGGTGACTACAGCTATGGCCCTCCTAACCCCTGGGAAGAAGCACTCTTCAGGAGTGTCTTCCACAAACACCTGGTTCTTGTCTCCCATGCCTGGACCTCTCATCCTCTTAACACTCACCATTAAGGTAGAAACATTCAGCCTTTTTAAGGGGTTGAAAGACCTTCAGCAAGTTCAGTCAACTGCCAGAGCAACCCTCACAGCTCACCAAGGCTTGCCAGTAGTTGTCAAGTAGTTTGCTGGCAGAGGAGAGTTCAAAGAAAGTAACTGAAGGATATCTGTCAGTGGACTGGTGATAATTACAGTGCTCCTCTTACACACTAGGGCCAGGGGTATATTCTGGAAAGCTATTTGAAGAGGAGTTTGAAAACAAAAGTCTCACCTATTGAAAATGCCCAAGTGGGTGTTGAATAGGAGCTGAATGGAATCTGGCCCAAATTTCTAAGTCTTGGTTTTAGACCACTCGTTACTAGGTAAATGAGAAAAACACAGTCAAGTATTGCTGGATATAATCCTAAAATAAGAGTTTGCTTTAGACTCCACATGGAATTTCATATTTGGAATGAAAGTTTAATAATGTGCTTGATAAGGAGTTAGTGTAGGAATTGATGTATAGGCTTAAATCCTGGTCCAAATTAAGTTGCTCAGGGCTTTGGCACTGACCAGAGCTATTTGGAGCCTTTTTTTAAAGAAATGAATACAGAGAGAAGTGGGGAATAGGGGACAGTGTTTAGGGAAAAAATAAGCAAGTTTCATGGATATTCACACTCTTTAAAGGGAAGCTTGCTGTCCAAAAACATTAACATCAACAGAATTGCAATGGGTTTACATTTCTGGTTAACCCTACAACACAGCTGTTACCTCACTTTACTGTTCAATATATTGCAGGTTTAGTGCACGAAATTACTCTGACGTCCAAACTAATCCAAAACATGGTAGCAGGGGTAAACACAACTAAATAAAGAAATCCTGGTTGTGGCTTTGAAAAACTCCTACTGTTGTGCTACATTGAAAATGTCCAGAGTTGTCAGCACAGACAGCTCAAGGCTGACTCACAGCATGGGTGCCTAAAGGAGCTGAAGTTACAGTTCAAGCCAAAGACACAGTAGCTGTTTTGTCCTTTCTATTATATTACCCCTTTCACAGTAATTTCCTGACAAAGAAAGTAGTGGGGAACAGCACAGGAGTGTTTTTATTGACTTTGCCCTTGTGAACATGGATTAAAGGAAAATCTTTCTGTGCGTAGGAGAAGTTAAAATGTAGCATTGTTTACTGTCTTGAGCTATCAAGGACCAGACATGGACTATATTGATATAATGAGCTTTACACTTTAAACATTCAAAAAGAGAGTGAATCTCACCCTTTTCTTATTCTCCTGGCTTTGCATTTAATAACCTGACCATACTGAATATGTCATCTTTGCACTCATGTTTTCCATTCAAAGTGTTCCTGCTGCCATAGCCACATCTCCAACATGTAACCTGGCAAGCCTGAAAGGACATTTAATCACCCGGCTCCATAACTTTATGCATCTGATCTCAGTAATCACATTTTCTCTTTCTGCTGACTCTGATTTATTCCCAGATAGATTTCATTCTCCCTACTTTGCCCAAGCTGCCTAAGCAATATTCTGCATATTTATTTCTCATGGTTTATAAATAAACTATTTCCTGCTCCACTGCAGTCTCTTCAGCCTTCCCCTTGTCATATTTTTGTTTATATTTTTTCTTTGTGCTTGATCTGACCATTGTTTATCCAACCTTGCCTTCTCTTTTTGCTGCCTCAAATCCTGCATAGTCCGTTCCTTTTTCTCTTGCTTTGCATGCCTCTCCATTTAATAACCTCAGGGTATGAATTACTCCCTTAAAGCTGATTGCTCCTCTACGTATTTACACTTTTACCTCAGCAATTCCAGATGAGATCATCAATATGACATTATTTTTCTGATATCTTGTCCCTGACATTCTAGTGACAGTTCAGACTTCAATGTTTCTGAAGAAATATAAGTACGAATTCTTCTTGGTATCTTTTCTGCTAGCTTTTCTTCACAACTGCTGGAAGCTTCACATCTCCATGTTCACCTTCTTGAAGTAATTTGAGTTGGACCCATACTTCCAGTGTTTCAATAATTCATAGAATCATGGAATCTTTTAGGGTGGAAAAGACCCCTAAGATCTTTGGGTCCAACCATAAACCTAGCACTGCCAAGTCCACCACTAAGCCATGTCCCTAAGTGCCACATCTGTCCATCTTTTAAATATCTCCCAGGGATGATGACTCAACCACTTCCCTGGGCAACCTGTTCTAGTGCCTGATATACCCTTCAGCGAAGAAACTTTTCCTAATATCCAGTTTAAACCTCCCCTGGTGCAACTTGAGGTAATTTCCTCTCATCCTGACACTTGCTACTTGGGAGACCAACCCCCATCTGGCTACACCCTCTTCAGGTAGTTGTAGAGAGAGGTAAGGTCTCCCCTTAGCCTCCTTCACGCTGAACAATCCAAACTCCCTCAGCTGGTCCTTGTAAGACTTGTGGTCTAGACCCTTCACCAGCTTAGCTGTCCATCTTTGGACATGCTCCAGCACCTCAATTCTTATAATTGCTTTCTCCAATATTGTCAAATATCTCTTTTTCTTCAAGCTTTTGTTGTTCTGCTGTTAATCAGCCCCACACCTGTTATCTCTTGTCTTAATAAATCTTGTCTTTAGCTTTTGAGCTTTTTCCGATGTACGTTTGTCCATACCTTGCTTTCAGTGTCTCCTGGGGGATCAAAATATCTTTCAACTGTTGGAATGCGAGTTACTGTCAGGTTTTCTTCTAATTCATTTTTCAATTTCAGTGTCTGAATAAAAAAGCTTAAATTACTTAATACTAATTTTTTTAAGCTTTCGCTCTTTTTATGTTTTTCCCCATGGGCATGAAAATTTTATGCAAGAGGCTGATTCCCGACTGAGGAGAGAAGAAATGATGTTGCAACATGTTCTTTTGCTGAATAATCCAGAGTTATCTAGGATTTGAAAAATCCTGAGTCAAAAACTAACTACCTGATACAGAACAAGAGATTTAGAACACTATTTCTCACCACCAAATCTGATTTGAGACTATTCTTCCATAAATTCTTTGGGCTATGACTCCTCAGTGTTGATATCTCCTGTGAAACCTGGTCCACTCTTCAAAATCTGAGTATCTAGGTTATCAGATTAAAGCATTCTTTCTCTTCCTCAGTTTAATCCCCCTCTATAAATTATATAGAGAATATTTTTAGTCTAAACTAAATTTAGATTACTCTAACCATTGAGTTACAGGAAACCACTTCTTCTAGATTAAGTTAAAATTAACAGTTAACACATAAGGATTATGCTTTTATTAACTTTTTGGTAGATTTAGATTCAATATTAGGCAGAAATTCTTTACTGTCAGAGTGGTGAGACAGTGGGACAGGTTTCCCAGAGAAGCTGTGGATGTCCCATCCCTGGAGGTGTTCAAGACCAGGCTGGATGGAGCTTTGAGCAACCTGCTCGAGGGGAAGGCGTTCAAGCCCACGGCAGGGGGGCTGGAATGAAGTGGTCTTCAAAGACCCTTCCAACTCCAACTATTCTATGAAATTTGGCCATACTTTTAGAGTTAGTAAAACTGGTTGCACATAGGGATTGGCTTTTGAAACTCATCCAGCTGATTTTATCTAATGTGATTTGGGTTTTATGGCTGAGATACCATCTGTCTTTGGTGACTTTTTTATATGTAGTAACTCACACTGTTCTATGTAAATCTAAAAGAACCAGAGGAAGCGTGTTGAATGGAATAGTAGGCATTTTTATCCTGTTGCTGGAGATTTTGATGAGATTTTTTTAAGTTTGTTTCAGTTTGTTTTCTTCCGCTGATTAAGATTACTTAACTGGAATTGCTGGAGCCAGAAGAGAAAGAGGGGAGTGTCACGGGAAGCGATTATAAAAAAGGAGAGAAGAAACAAGGCCTACATTTGTGAATTATGAATACAAAGAAACTGTCCAAAAGCAGCAAACATGAATTTAAATTCTGCTTCCAGCATGAAAAAGCCTGAAGCTCTTTCACTAACAAGGATTTAGAAAAATGTGTCCTCACTGGAACTTGGTCTCTTAATATGGCCAATACTTTAAAGCTTTAATTGCCGTAAGGAAAGAGCTCTGCTGTACTTAAAGTTTTATTCAAAATATTAATTGTGATGAGTAGGGGAAGAGGGTTTTCCTTTCAATTCTACCTTCTAGCTTGATGAGCATTTATTTTCCACTGAGTGTAGTCACAGCTACTCATTAAAAGACTTTAATACACAGTGTGATGGAAAGGAACATCAGCTATGCATCTCTGGAGAACACCATTCATAATGTCTTAGATCATAACCCAAAATGAGCTGTTAATCTCACCAGTTCTCATTTGTTCACAGCATAAAACCACCACATGGTTTGGCACAGAAAGAATTCCCTGTCCAGGGAAAGCTGTGGCTTTTGAAGGGTGTAGCAAGTTTAGTATATGACTAAACACAAGGAATATACCAAGACCGGTGTTGTTAAAGCACTGAACTAATTTGCACATGGAAATAATATGTTTTTTGTGGTTTTTTGCTATCAGCTACCTTCATGGTTTGGTTATTTTTTTCCTTCTCTTTTCATTCTGTGATCCCTTCTAATGAAGGGTTTCTTATTTCCAACCAATATTCAGTCTAGTCAGAGTATCTGTGAGTTCGTTGTCTAGATGTTTACATCATTTAGTAATAAACACAGCTGACACTGTTTTAGCTGATCAACTCAAATTAAACCTTTCTTTTTCAGCAAACATGACCTGAAAGACAATAATGCCTTGGTCTATTCCACGGCCTCTCATTATTTTCTGAAATTAATGTTAAATGAATAGGATGTTGAAAAAGGTTATTTCAGCTTTTGTGCACATGAAACTTGATCCTGCCCTGAACTATTGCATGCTAATTAACTCTTCAGTATTGGAAGTCAGTACACAATTACATCTTCTATGTCAGTGTTCAAATTTTGAGAAGGAAGTGTTCAATTAGCATTGTCAAATGAAAATGTAGACATTCACTATATAGAAGGAACCTTTTGTTGACTTAGAGTCAAACGGTGTCAAAGGCACAGCAGGAAATTGCCATTAGCCAATCTGGACTTTCTCAACATTCAGCTCTATATCCCATAATCATCAGCTTCTGAAGGAGAGCAATTTAGGTAGCAAGTCAATCACATCTGTGACTTTGGTCAACCCATCTATGGCATGCAATCACAGATGGGATGAAGATTGCTTACACATTCCAGCTCCTGGACACAGCTTGACTCATTATCAGATCTGCTAAACACTATTGGGAGGCTGTTGGTGTTTTGGAGGCAAAAGATTTATGATTTATCTTTAAAGTTACAACAGCTGTTTCTGTTTATGAAGTCTATTTTTGTAAATATTCATGGCTGCATTTAGTAATTGATATTTATTGTCATGCTCGGGAGATGAAACGGTTGGAAATTGGGATTAATATTCAACTGGAAGACTGAGTCATATGGAACATTTTTAAGCAAACTCAGAAAGATGTGCTCAATATGAGCTCACATGTCACTTCCAAAAAAGGCAGTATTGGAGCCATGTGTAATGTTCATCCCATTTTCCACCCCACAAGTGATGCTCTGTACTGTGGTTGCATGCAATACTTGTGAAGTTGTAAGCTCTGGCTGATGCTGTGCAGCAGCTGTACTGTGGTGGGAGAATGGACTTCCAAACGCCCCCCTCACTCAGCTCTAGGGAGATTTAGCTTGTATATGTACACTTTGTAGAAAAGCCTTACAGAACTTAATGGAACACAAATTTTAGATGTTGGTGCTGGGGAAAGCCTGTGACCCTGTTAGATAGAATCTGCAACTATTTTAGTTTTAACTAACAAATGGTTAGGATCAGCACTGAAAGATGCAATAAAGATTAATTTGATATCTCCTGAAGATTCAGGTAAATTGCAAGCTCAAGGATTAGAACTAAACAAATTAATTAGTTAAACCCAAATATGCTTATATAATAGATCTTCAGATTCTTACTGTTTCTCTCATTCTTCTTTGTATATGTGTGAAATGATTCAGCTCAGATATAATTTCTCTAACTTTGAAATTGAAATGAAGGACTGGAGAAAATAATACAAGTAGTAATACTTTGTTCAAAAATTTATCTTGTCTGGAGGGGGAACTTTGGTAAAGATGTGTAGATGACTGTGGCTAGCAATAAATATCGTGTGATAAATGTTAACTTAAACCAGTACCCTTTGTGTATTTATTGCCTGAAGAAGGCACATCAGAATATAAAGCTACGTATTTCTTTTAGACTATAGATACAGAGTACCATAAAAGATTGAGTGTGCTTCTTGCAATCAAATGTCTTAGTGAGGTTTAGCAAGATTGCCAAATAGAATCACTTTATCTTAACCTGACTTGCTATTTTATCACATTAATTTGCCTTTACATTGGTTTGAGTAACTGCTGAATGCAAAGCACAGGCTAATTTTGGCACAAAGATCCATAAATCCTGCAAGGGCTAATACGTAGCGTGATAGAACCATAACTCAGCTGAGAGAAGGAACAAATTCTGGTATGCTGGTCTATACTTGTCCATCACAAAATCATTCCTGGCTCAGAAAAATGGTTCAAATTTTCATGGAGTAGTTTTCGATTAGCTTATGACACAAAACTATGTGTTCTTACCTTGAATGGCTATGAAAAATTTAGTTTAAATGTGAGGAAATTGCTGTTGAGTTACAAGTTAGGTTCAATCTACTTCTGGTGACACAGTTGCAAATCCTTGATGACAGAATAATTGATGGTATGTCACGCTACTGATGAGATGAAGTCTTTACTGATATGCTTTTTAATAACACAGAAAACAGTGTGATTACTTTGCGACTCGTGAACTAATCTCCTAGTTCTGAAAGAGTAGCAACAAATATTTTGCCTAAGAGGATAAAACACACACAAAAGCAAGCCATTTAAAATGAAACTGGAGCTGTATTTCCCCAGTTTTGTCACACACCATTTTTGTTATGATATGGACAGTCAGCAGTTTTTCCTGATTGGTAGAAATATAGTTATGTTTGCAGTAAAGCAGAAAAACAGGCTATTTGTTTTTTATAACATTAAAAGAAGATTTTACTGGATTCTAAGTTGGTATAACCTCCCCTACAGATGAGATCAGTATACTAATACAGATATATTACTATAAAAAGTCCGCAAATGGAAAAGTCCATTCTATGGGTCAATTCAGTACTTGTTCTAAATCTGAATAAAAAGCAGAAAATCTGAGGTTTCTCCTCAAAAAGAAAACTCCTAAAAAATCTACCAGAGATTCTGACATTGGGGTTTTAGCTGCTACCCTAACTCAAGAAGACCTGATAGTGCTAGTGCTAAACGAAGTCCGTTTTGCTGCCATGAGGAATGAAGATTTCTCTGTATCTAGATAAGAAGCCCAGAAGTCTAAAACAGCCAGAGTACTTACGCAATTATGGATCTGTAACACAGACCTGGAAAGTTTTCAATCTATCTGCACAGTAAGGTTGTTCCAGAGTATAGAGTCTTGTGAACCCAAGAAATACTTGAGCAAGCTGTCTTAGGACTAGGAAAATATTCTACTGGGAAAGTTCCAGGCAAGTGGAATGCATTTAGGATCAGTTTTTATGTCATCCACCTTTCTTATCTAAGTCCCTTGTGACCAAAATATTTAAATGAAAAAAGATAGATGGATAGATAGACAGATACATTCGTATTATATCCATAGGTATAGGTTAGTAGAAATTAGTATGATCTCATGGGAAGAAATAGGCTCTGCTGGAATCCGAATGAAAACTTTTTCTGAAAGTTTTGGGGTTTAGACCTTTTATCTTTGTTTCTGTGATTCTTTCTGTCTGAGAACAAACCTTTAGAAATGAAGTTATGAATTTTTAAGTTTTCTCTTTGCTGATAAAAATAAATAAAATTTGTTGACTTTAATATCACATGGAATGCATGCGAAGGCAGTCAGGATAAAGAAATAATTAAAAGGCAGTTTCTTACTTGCTCAGGTGTTATTTAAACTGGCCTTGAGAATTAGAACGTGGTAGTATTTTTTGTACTGATTTTTACAACGTGTTTGTGTAAAGAATGATAGATGTTTTTCTAGCTGTTTGTAGTAATGAGCTGGAGAGCTCTAGATCTGATAAAACTAATTT
>VXBW01004281.1:825513-838486 GCA_013400375.1 Thinocorus orbignyianus
CTGAAAAAAATGATCTGAATTTTGTCACACACATGAATATTCTCACTCCATTGATGACCTGTTTAGGTATTTGGAGCAATATCCCCATGTCAGGGCTGTGTACCCCACGTTGTCTATGCTGTTTCAGAGTACACGGATAAGTGTTTGAACTCAGTCCTTCCCGACATTTCTTTCTGCAGGTGAATGTGTTGTATTACCTCTATAGATATGGACTATGGCCTGGATTGACAGGCTGATGCCAATAGGATGAGGTTCAACAAGGCCAAGTGCCAGGTCCTGCATTTGGGTCACAACAACCCCATGCAAAACTACAGCCTTGGGAAAGAGTGGCTGGAGAGCTGCCTGGCAGAAAAGGACCTGGAGGTGTTGGTCAACAGCCGGTTGACATGAGACAGCAGTGTGCTCAGGTGGCCAAGAAAACCAACAGCATCTTGGCCTGCAACATCACATTAGTAGGACTCAGGGGTGATTGTCCCCCTGTACTCAGCACTGGTTAGGCCCTACCTCAAGTACTATGTCCAGTTTTAGGCCCCTTACCACAAAAAAGACATTGAGGTGTTGGAGTGGATCCAGAGAAGGGCAACGAAGCTGGTGAAGGGTCTGGAGACTAAGTCTTATGAGGAGAGGATGAGGAAGCTGGAGTTGTTCAGCCTAAAGAAAAGGAGGCTGAAGGGAGACCTCAGACACAGCTTTCTACAACTACCTGAAAGGAGAATGTAGAGAGATGCGGGTGGGTCTCTTCTAAGTCACACATGATAGGACAAGAGGAAATGGCTTCAAGTTTTGCCGGGAGAGATTTAGGACGGATATTAGGAAACATTTTTACACTGAAAGGGTTATTAAGTATTGGAATGTGCTGCCCGGGGAAGTGATTGAGGCATCATCTCTGGAGGTATTTAAAAGATGGGTCGACATAGCGCTTAGTGACATGGTTTAGTGGTGGGTTTTTGCCAGAGTCAGGTTGATGGTTGGACTAGATGATCTTAAAGGTCCCTTCCAACCTAGACAATTCCATGATTCTATGATCATTTAATATGTTATTTACAAAGGGGTAAGATTGTAACATTTTGAAGCTATCACTTTTAACACTGGTTTGTGGTGTTTTCTTTTAATTTGTGCAGTTTGTTTCTGAGAAGGCCAATCTTTTGCTATAGATTATGTGAATGGTACAGTATAGTAAGTGTTAATCTGTAAAACCATGTAGCTCCACCTGGTCTAGATCACTAGACTCCTTCTCCATGCATGTGCAACTGCTCCTCATGTTAATGAAGAAAGCATGGTCTTTGAAAAGGAAATACACACATCATGCTTCACATCCTAAAGCACTCAAGATGTTTTTTTGACATGCCAGAGATAAGTAGCATGAGGCACAAATACGCATAATACTTGATGAGGTACCATACTACTCGATGAGATACCGTAATATATACAAAACTATTATCACTCAGCTGTCTTCCACTACACATGCTGAGACTATCAATAATCACACTTGCTTTGAACTGCTGGGTAATATCCTGAATTGAATTCAAATACAAGTATAACTTGGCACTAATCCTTTTCTCTTGCATTACAGGAAAAGCAGATCTAATTCAAAAATGTTGTATTTACTGAGAATTTTGAACCATGTATCTGCAACTATTTTGTGTAACTGGATGATTGGGGTTTTTTTTTTGATGTTTTGCACTCTCTTTATTGTCCATTTTTCCAGCCTCAACTTAAAAAAGTACAGAAAAAGGAAGAAGGTAGTGCTTTAGTTTTCTTATAATTATGAGAATATTGTACATGAAATGAGTCTGACTTTTTTTAAAAAAATAAAAAAATAGAAGTCTGTTTTTGGTCAAAATACCTTTAAACAGAAAATAATAGCTGCAGAAGCTTGATCAAACTCAAAGGTCATGCTAGAGCAAGAATCATAGTTAAAGAATGAAAATAAATGGAACAAATGAGAACCAAATTTAATGAAGTCATGGATATTTTTAAAAAACCCCCTCAATATTGACTGGTAAACTGAGCACATAGAAATTTGCAGTTGGAAAGAAAAGAAGTAAATGTGTTCTGTAGAGTATTTTATACCCATTGACCACTCCAGCAATTTAGATACAGGGATTTTAATAGGATGTGTAATCCTTAACCAGTACCTAGCTAGTACCCTTGCTTTCCACTTAGCCAATGAATCAGGAATAAATGCTGAATGTGCATTGAAAATAGCTGGCTGTTTGTACTCATGCTCTTATTTTTGCAAGGTCAGGCTCCTGATCTACTTGTATACATAAAAGTCTTATTCATACTAATGAATACACGTGTGAGAAGAATACTGTATTTAACCTCTTTTCTCCATAGAGTAAATTTGTTTATAAGCTGTATGAAATAATCATCCGAAGAAAGCATCTCCATCTGGAGGTATACACTGTATTCAAAGAGCTACAGATAATTATCTGGAAACAGAAACTGTTTGGAAGACAAATGGATAAAACTGCAAACCCCTTAGATGGCCTGAGGACAAGAATAGTAATCAAATCTAAGTATTAAACAGATCTGAGCTGTAGGCATGACCGGGGAGGATAAAAGATTAAGTAACACAGTTCATCTCAAGTCCTTGCTTTGACATGTTAACAGGACTCTGAATCAATTCCATTTTGACATTTCCTTATAAGTATGCTGTTACAATTCTGATTTTCTTCTTAACTGCTTACATTTTTTTGTGTACTGTTGCGTGCTTTAAAAGGGAATTCTTTCAATGAATAAACCAACTTCACTCAAATCTTAAGAAAAACACAGTTCAGTTTTGAATTTCTTTTCCTCCCTTGTGTTGTTTTTATTGGGAGGGCCCTATTTCTAGTCCCAGAGACTGCAAAAATGTTGCTACTTCTTGCATTGATTGAATTACACTCCTCCACATTAGAAGACCCAGCATTGAATATGAAACCAAGTGCTGGAGCACCTATGTCTATGTGATTCCATCTTAGTGTAAATATATTACTCTAGCTGTGAATAATTAGGATGATATCATACTTAAAGTTTTCTTTCTTCAATATATTTATGAAAAGTATTGATAAATGTATTTTAAGAGCTAGCAGCAGGAAACATGGGAATTTGAGTAGTCTTCATACAAGTCTGTCTCACACGTGATGTGGGGTATCCTTTTCTCAGAAAAACAGGATCAATAGGCAAATTTACACCTTTTCCTCTGAATAGAGACTTCATCCTCTACTGCATTTCCTTGCTTGTTAGCTGACAAGTTTTCATTCATTTCTGGGTTTTGCTGCTGTCTGAAAAACTCAGTACCACCAGCCAAATGTCTTCTGCAACCTGGAGAAAAGCAAGAATATGAGCAAATATTGCTGAGGAGAACAAAATAAACAGGAAGAACACACTTGAATAGCCAGATCATTACATGGCCCCTTGCACAAGTCTATTACGATCCTATTTTATTGAGTGAGCCTCCATTTCCTGCAGCACAACTGCATCCATCAAAGCACAAGATGAGCACTATCTCATGAGTGAGGCCACTGTGATTTTTATTTTTTTTCATTTGTTACCCTTCAGTATAACCTTACGCCTCATTTACTCCACACTAGCTGAAGCATGCATAGAGGAATCTTCCTTCTTGTTGCCCCTCTGCTTTCAGCTGCAACAGTATTTGAGCATATCTTCAACAAGAGCAAGCTCCTCCTTAGCTCCCGGTTTGGGATAGAAAAGTGTTATCCACATTTGACAGAGATGAAAGAATAGATTAAGTCAGTTTCTCTGTACAATATAGAGAGAAAGAGCCAAGGGCTCGAAAATTATCCAGCTCTCTCAGATTACACTCCAGAGCCCTAATTCATAGAGGAATTAGTCTCTAGTGCACAAGGTGGCTTAAATCACTATACGTCATGCTCTCTCTGCAATGAATGTAAACCATAGCAAACATTACCAGGGGCAATGTCCTGCAGGACAGCACTAAGTTCAGCTTTCCCTGCTCAGCTATTAAGCTGCACATGAGCATTGTGGAACATACAGTACGGGCTCATCCAGCAAAGCCCCAGCAGTAGGGTTAAGATCACTTTGTTTTTATCTGCTGTTTCCCAGCCAAGTGTGTCACTGAACCAGGCTCACAGTGGTTTTATTGGGTTGCACAGTGGTAGAAAAAAGGATCGATATTGCTTTGTACCTATATTTCCTGGGCAAATATTGGGCAGTAGACTGGAGAAAGGACCGCATTGAAATAGTAGAACTGACTCTAGGGTTCAACACTGAGTGTGACCAAGTAGGTGGAACTTCCTTCTTGCAGTGCCAGATATTGCATCCCACAGCCAAAGGACCCAGTCCTTCCATTAGCTAATCCTACATGGAGAGAGACAGATTTTTTTGGATACTGAAGCTTTACCATTTCTGATGTCTGTTGACTTCTAACACTGGCACCAGAGCTGCCACTAGCTTTTGCCCCTACTATTGCTCCATCTTCACAGTACTCAGCTTGCTGCATTCCCATTACAACTCTGATCCATAGGGAAGAATGGGGAGGCCTTTTCTTCTTGCAGGCAATGCAAATTTTCTACAAGGAAAAAGGATATTTACTTTCCTGCAGCTTGACTATAGGTCAAAACGCCCTGGTATGACTGATTGTAATCATTTGACTTTAACAGGCTAAAGCAGTGTACCAATATGAACTATATGAAGTTCAACAAGGACAAGTGTGGGGTCCTGCACCTGGACTGGGGCAACCTCCAGTGTCAGTACAGGCTGGGGGATGAAAGGATTGAGATCGGCCCTGCAGAGAAGGAGCTGGGCATACTGGTGGATGAAAAATTTGACACAAGCTAACAATGTGCGTTCACAGTCCAGAAAGTCAACTGTATCCCAGCCTGCATCAGAAGCAGCATGGTGAGCAGGGCAAGGGAGGCAATTCTGTCTCTCTACCCCGCTCTGGTCAGACCCTACCTGTAGTACTGAGTTTAGCTCTGGAGTTCCTCAGCACAGGAAAGACATGAACCTGTTGGAGAGGGTCCAGAGGAGCCCACAAAAATTATCAGGGGACTGGAACACTTCTCCTATGAGGACAGGCTGAGAGAGTCGGAGTTGTTCAGCCTGGAGAAGAGAAGGCTCTCAGCAGACTTTATTGCAGGCTTTCAATCTATAAAGAGGGCTCATATGAAAGATGGAGAGACTTCTTATCAGGGCTTACATTTTATGATTCTATGATTCTGTGTTCTAAAAACTACTCTACAAAACCTTCTACACTCATACGAAAGCTATTATATATGTCCTTAAAACTTTGACATGTAATTCAGTTTGCATTTGCTTCTCAGCAAGTTTCTGACCTCCCTATGACATTTCAAGTTTCTTGAATCCAAATTCTGCAGTCATGGTGTATTTTAAATTCAGTGGTAAACTTTTCTAATAATGGAAAATACACAATTTTTCTTCCATCCCTTATTTTGAAGGTTGGATTTGCTAGGGAAAAGCTCATTTGGGTCCACTGCTTGGGCTGAGAAGAAACAAGCTATTCCAGATGGAAAAATTAAAACAGAGAGGTATAGGGAACTGGAAGAGGTCTCACAGAAATCTTTGTGTAGCTTTAGTGACAGGGATTGTTTTATATTCTGACTATAACAAACACACATTTCATTGCAGCTTTAACTCCAGCTGGGAGGCCAGCTCTGCATGTTGTAAAGCAATATAGAGTGAAAGGATAGATGTATGGTAAAAACAAAGTACCAGGTGTCAGAATGTGTTGGTTTCAGACCTGGATTTGCCCTGAACTATGCATTAAATAAATCATTTGGTCTGTTTCACTCTGAATAACTACTTGTAAAACTAATCTGTTACTTGCATACTTCTTGAAGATGCTGGACTGCTAAACTGTTTTCACGTAGGGTTGTTTTGGGTGAACAGATACAAGTTGCTAAAATGTCATTTGAAACACTGACATGAGTATTCACCATCCTCCTTTAACATTATTCTCAATCATTTATCTAAAAAGATTTCATATTGTCACAAGCTTTGGCCAGTCGGTAGAAGTGGTATCATCAATGACTGTTTAAATGTATTGTTCTGATTACCCACATAGATTATCCTGCTCTGAAAGGTCATTCTGAATATCCAAATTACGTTTTTTTGACTTTCAGAAGAGTCATTATGAATATGCAGAGACTAGACAGTAATTAAGCATGGGACGTCTCTCATCAGGTTTCAGTGCCTTATAGGTACATGTCCTCACCTGAATAAGACTCAGTGGGGAGAAATAAGCACTTCAGAGTGCAAAATACATATTTCTCACAAAAGATGCATGTTTGTCCAAGTAGCTACAGAGAGAATTTATACAGCTGATATTAAGCGAACCTCTCCATTTAAAAAGTCTCAGGTTATATTCCTAATAATTTAATACCTTCTTGTTTCCTGTCCTCTACCTTTCCCTACTAGGAAATGAATGTACTGATTATCCTTAGGGTTTAAAAGCTAATACCTTGGTTTTCGACACAGCTTGAAACAAAGATTGTTATTCTCAAAAGAGAAATCCTGGCAGTAAATAACTTGGTCTATCTCTTGCTCTGAAGTGACAAAACTTTTCTTGAACAAACTTCTTGGGTTCAGGATTTAATTGTAAGGTAGGAATGCCAAACCCAAATAGGCCAGCACTCAGGGCAATCTGCCTGATTCAGAAGAGGAACATGAGGTTCAGTTCTTCTCATGCCAGATGAGAACCTTATCCACCACGTTGCTGGCAGCTCTTCTCTGGGCCTCTCTTTTTTCTCTACCTCCCACTCTCCTTGACTCCCTTCCCCCACTCCTGAAAAAGCTTTGCCAGGTTGCACTTGTTTTCCTTTTCCAGCAGAATAGAAACACATTTTACAATCTAAAATCTGTGAAAAACCAGAAGCTTTGTTTCCAAGCCAGCCTGACTAAAAGAATCCTGAGCATCAGAGGGTCAGTATAATCAGTTTTGCTTAGTGGTCAGAAGCCTCCATTTTAAAAGAGAAAAATACGCATTGCGGCAAGCATTAAATGGTAAAAAAGAAAAAAAGAAAAAAAAAAAAAAAGAAAAAGTTTAGGAAATAAAAATTAAGCTAGTCTTTCAAAACAACTTATAAAAAAAAACCTTTTCCTTTCATTTTCTGGCTTCACTCAGTTTTCTGTTTCTGTATGTTCCAATTGCATTTTAGTGAAGTTTTATTGCATTCCTTTTTTGCTGGAGATTCTGCTTTGTGGTAAACAAAATTGATCCCTTTTTTTCACAATACTTTTGTCAGGCTAAATAAAATTTTTCTAGTCCTTTCTGAGTTCATCTAACAAGAAGTACACTCACATCTTTTGATTCCCTTTCTAATTCACTTTCTTTCAAAACATCAAATAGTCTCTCAGACTGAGTGTTGTTTCCTTCTTTATATTTATCCTTCGTAATATTACTCTTTCTGTTTTCATTAAAATAATAGCACTGTCTTGGATTATGATCTTGGAGACTGTCACAAATAGTAGCTCCTACAAGTAAGATTCTGGTGACCAATGGTTAAAAAAGTTTTTTATGAGAGTCTAATTGATAACAACAAAAAAAAAAAGACTCCAGCATAGTCCTGTATTGAAGATCTTTAAGTGACAAAGCCTGTCTCTGTTTATAATGAAGGTTTTCTCCATGTGCTTGTCCGTTCTTCATCTTTAGTCTTGCTGCTCACTGTCTGTTCTTTCTACCTTTTCTCTTTCAACTTTCTGGGTCACCAGAAACAAAGTGCCTCCAGAGACCATCTTACAGCTGGATAAATCAGCTGCTTGCTCACCCTTCCCACTTCCATCACCCCAACAGTGATATTACAATGGAAAACAAAATGTATGCACCTGTAGCAGAGTGTACCAGGCTCTCAAACCACAGGAAAGACCAGGAGATTTTTCAGGAAAGTGACCTCTGTTCCGTTCCTTGTAATAGAGGTGCTGCTAAATATATTGTGCCATTGTCTGCACAAAGTGCTGCAGTAAATGCAAGAAGTTTTTGCTCTTTCCGATTGTCAGCTGAGTGTTGACCACATGCCCAGTCTTGTGCAAAGCTTAAGAACATATTGTTCTCTCCCAGAAGGTCATCATATACACATTGGACATAGAATGCAATATTAGGCTTCAGAAGAGCTGTCTCAAAGTGATTTGTTTTCTCTTGCTAATAAAAAAGGGTAAAAAAACACTGCATTTTTCACTCCAAACCAAATCAAAATCAGAGTTGGCTGCTCAGGAATTTGTTCTGCTAGAGATGATATTACTCTGAAAGCACAGGGGTCACTATATACCAACATGCTCTTACAAGAACAAGGTACAAAGGCTTCAAATTTAATGTCAGATACTAACGATAATGCCTATTTGAATAAGAATCTCACCATGACTTTTTAGGTCATTATAATAATCATTCAGCTACCTCAAAATTTGTAACAATTCCTCATGTCCTAAATACTGTCGAGTACATTTTAGAAATGGATTAAGTCCTTCTTGTGCAAAAGACTTGGTGCGAATAAGGATAAATGTGTGATAGTTTTCATCAGGAGAAAATCTCGAACATATTATGGAGGACAGATTTAATTCAAAGACCTTGTGATCAAGAGGTGACCATCTACTGTCTGGATTTGATGCCCTTCAGATCCTTCTGTGTAGTTACAATGTCCAACTGCTCTAACATTTCTGTTTAAATGGTTATTTCCAGTATGACAAATTTGCTTCCAATATGATTGAAAAGAACAAAGACATTTCATTCTGCTTTTCCAGATCCTGAGAAAAAAGATGATATTTCACTATCCACTCTACTTTGCCCAGAGTTCTGCTAGTGTTAATTAGTGCTTCTATTTAAATTCAAGGTTTTATGACATACACGGTATCTTTGGAATAAATTGTAGGACAAGATTACAGTGCAGTCACATTTTAACTATTTTCTGGAAGTATTCCTGAAGTATAAATACCAATATGCAAAAAACTGCAAAATCACCCTGAGGAAAAAATAATTTCAACTTTTGAAAATGCAAAGTAGACACACAAATATAGAATGACCTGCCATGGATGAAAGACAGATAAAAAGTCCAACCTTTCAAACTTTGTCATTTGTACATTTTTCAGGCTAGAACCTAGGAATGAAAGCTTGCTCTCATTGTGTAAAAATTTTGTCATCTGCTTTGAAGTCAGGTTTTCACAATGGGCCTTCTTAATAGATTTACATGAACTAAAGTATACCTGAGTCAGTAGACGACAACAGAAAGGCTTTTACTCTCTGAAGGCAACTCATTAAAAACATTGCAGCCACAAATACGTAACCAATGCTTTAGCTGGCATTAGTCATGTTGCAAGTAATGGAATAGAGTGATGTATTGTAGGTCTCATCTAATGTTTATAGCTATAGCTTGTGTAGGTGTCTAGGATAGATTCTGACTACCTGAGACTCCTTTCATTGTCCATGGAGAGAGATCATCACTGTCTCACTGTGGTGATCTCTCTCCACTAGCCTATACATATCCTAGCTATATATATCCTATATATAGGATGAGATGAGTTGCTCCTCGGGAATGTCTGTTTTCTCCATCACCTTTCAAGTGACTTTCTGGTGGCCCTTGCTTCTGGCTTGATGAAGTCTTTTCTTACTATCCAACTGCACTTTCGAGATCAGTCTACATTTTCCAATTGCAATTGCTCTTCCATTTCATCATTGCAATCCAGCTCCAAGGCTTCCCTGACAAACAAATTCCAGAGCGGTTTAGCATCTGTACATGTGACATATTGCAGACACAGTATGCTGAAATACGTTGTAGAAATTCAGAATTTATATGGCACTTTGAGACATTTGAATGAAAGCACAAACTGTACAATCCAAGAGCAAATGTTCATTAATCAGTCTTGTATCATATGTGTTCTTTACTCTTTATTGTGCTGTTTCAGAAGCATATTTCCAGACTAGTTCAGCCAGCTCCAAGACAGCCAGAGTCTTCTATTGTCTCATCAGTCTAAGAATACAGTCAAATTCTTACCTTTTGGAGAAGATATTTTGTCTGAGCAGTTCCATGTGTGCTAAAGCATATCCATCTGGCATCTCTGAAGGGAACTCAGCATGATAAATATTACTACAAATTAGCATAGTTTGAAACCTTGGCTCTAAAAGAAGGTTTAATTAACAGTATTTACTGAATGGTCTTGGGATGTGTTTTAGGACTACTCCCTGCAGAGAGATGAAGGTAAACAGATACTTTGATGCTGCACGTGTGTGTTTGCATGTGAGGACATGTCTCCTCCTTGTCCAAAACACAGGTCTTATTTTCTTGTTCCAAAAGGAATATTCAACAACTTAGTCATTGCCAGTAAAATTTCTGGGTGCCTCAGCTCTTCAAAACAAAATGTCAATAGCTGGTTTTTTTTAACACATGACTCAGGGTAAAAGTGCTATTGCCAGGGTTTATCAGTTGTTAAACTTTCACTCAGTGCAGATACAATCTGTTTGCCTGGAAGTTGAAACAAGAAAGAAAATGTATTCCAAAGTGTAAACAAAGATCTCATATGATTATACTGCTGACTTATCTTTGGTTGAAACATTTTACAGAACATCTCTAGAACACCAGGCACATATGTGTGAACTGGTATTCAGTTGGTAAATCAATGGAGGTTCTCCATTTGGTAACAGCCAGTGTTACGTATAGGATGAACAGCAGTAGCAAAGCAGCCAGGTTTTGGCAAAAAGGTAAAAATAGTAGCAAAAGATAATAAAGGACAGCTGGGACCACTCCTAAGTGGCTAGACAGATGATAGTTAATTCAGAGAGTTTCAAGAGTAAATGAAATTATAACACTCAATTATGTGCAAAAATTCAGAGACTGAGCAACAAAAGACATTAGGAAAATCTAAAAAGTAAATTAAAAAATGAATCAACAATGGCTCAACTTTGCTGCTTTAGGTGAAGTACAACTCCAGATGGAAAAACACAAAAGTAAATAAATATGGTACGGATATTTCAGATTCATATCATGTAACTAGTACTGTGCACTGAAAGACAGATCCACCTGCAAAATCTCACACACTTGTAGTAATGTTTTCTAGAAAAGACAGAATGTAGTTTATTTCACAGAAGGATACTGGATCAGGTCCTCAGCTGATGCAAATTGGCTTAGCTATCTAGATTTTAATGCAGTTATAAGAGTTAATTCTGGACTTGATCCTCAGCTGAAGTTTTTACTTGTTAAAGTTTCAGATGTTTCATTTAATGCCTTCTATGTTGTAAAAAATCTCTTTCACTCTTCTTCTGTACTTCTGATTTGGTCCTGTAATTTTCTCAGCCTCTCTTTGCAACCATTAATACATTCTGCTGAATTAATTAAATTTGAAGAAATATTTTCCAGGAAGATGTAATAAGAATAAAGAATGTATAACTTTCGTTCATTTGCAAGCCAGAACAATTCCAGTCAAAATGGTGTTTCAGTTACTCATTTTGGGAATCTACAGTTACACTGCCTTTTATTCTTTGGAATCTGGAATTAATCTTTAGCATAATTATTTTTTTAATAAGGCCTTTGACTCAGTACTGTACTATGTGTGATTTGGTGTCAAGATTATATGCTTTTATATATATATATGTATATATATATGTATGTATGTATATATGGTCAGGTTCTCTTTTAAATTTATGTCTAAAAAAAAGAATATACAATATAATTAGAAAATATATAATATAAAACATATCTTTAAGATATAATAAATGTTGATGTTAAGTATGATAGGCAAAACCCCAATATGTTACCCAAAGTCTTAAGAAATGGGGTATGCAGTTCCTAGATCAGAGCTTTTCTATATTATCCTTGGAAACTGCTTACTCTCTTTGCTTCATTTTCTTTTTACTTCAGTTTAACGAGTCATATTTTCCTTCCTTATCAATAGTGAGAATAAAGTTGCTAGTACCTGAAGTGTTAACTTGACATATAAGGGTGAAATGTGATTCATCCCACCCAACATTGCCTTCTGTGCTGGCTCGTTCAGTGCTGTACTCTTTAGTCTACCTTCATAGACAGCAGAGGAAAAGCTACTTCCAGAAGATGCTTTTTCCTACCCATCTTATATTCATCTCCTATGTCAAGATGAATCAGTCCCAGGGACATTCATTTTGTGCTCCCTCGGTTAGAAGGACCATTAGATTTCTAAATGGCTTGAACTTGCAAATAGCTGAAATCACAAACTTAACATATGTTACATGTACAGCCAAATAAACAGTTTTGGGAAGACTAGTATTTATAAATTGTGATATACATGAACCTGCTCCCATAATCACTAATGTTCATTGCCAGCTGGGAATTTCCCATCAATTCATAGCAGAAATGCCTGAAGGAGGAATTTGAGGGGAGCCATGCTATGGTTTAGGTCTATCATTAGGGACTATTTTGCAGAAGATCAATTATCAAATAACTCTTTATTGTAATCTCCCAGTTATTACACTTGCTGTGTTTCAATGCTTCTAATTTGAAGGGGGCAAGTTATTACCAGGTGGAAGCGAAATCTTAGGTGTATGATGATAGGTAGACAGAAAACGAAATTCAGCCTAGTTCAGAGAACCACTACAGATCTATTCTGAAACCTGAAATGCGTTACCCTTAAGATCTATAAACTTGTTTATTTCACGGACAACCCATAAAAGTGATCTCTTATGCCTCGAGGGGTTCAGCTGTCCCTCCTAGGGTTTTTTAACTTTTTCAATAGTTAGATTATTGGCCAGACCAGAAACTCAAGACTGCTGCCTGGAAGGCAGAGGGTCTCCTCCCTTTGAGCTGTGATTGCTCTGTTTTTTCCAAAGGAGATTGCAGGAGCAACATACAAATAAGTTCAGCCTCTGGCAGCAGGACACATTTACTTGACCTCAACTTGCTTTGCTATTGCTGTGGCATGTGTCTGGAAATTAAATAATTTTTTTTTTAGTTACCTTGTCATTCTTCTTCACAGACTACTTCACGTTGGTAAGAGGAAGTTTTGTGTTCTTGGGTAGATCTTTATATATATA